>VXAD01013538.1:1007166-1073801 GCA_013399195.1 Dicrurus megarhynchus
CCCAAAACAAACAAAAACCAACACCCTTAGTTTTGGCATGCAGGTTGCTGAAAAGCTGGAAATCCTGCATTGCAACAGATAAACAAAGACACTACATAATTTCTTGGATGGACCCCCACATACAGGTTTCCCCTAGCTTAACACCAACTGATTTGACAGCAACATGACTGTGGAATCCCCTTGTATATTGGAGAGGAGTAAGCTAAAGGGCTGCAGCTCCTCATTGACCATATGAGGAAAACCTCATTTTATCATAACACATTTTTTCCCATGAAAGGGAAGAATGAAAGCTAACAGATGCTTTCTTCATGAAAACTCTATTTCCTTAGTGTTTCTTCTCAGAAGTCAAGCGTGCAATTCCTTCTGGCCAGACAGACCTTTCACGTGCAGTATAAATCTCCTGCATCTCTTGGAAGAGGATTTGGAAGCCTTCCTGGCAAGGAAAATATCTACAGCAGTTCCCACTGGACTAAAATCACTTCTATTCTCCACTTCAATAGATTGAGGCAATCCGCACAGCACCTTCTATAGGTTTTCTAGGTGCCGTTTCTTCCATGGACTTTTAGAGATGCTCGCTTTTCCTGTGAGTATTTTTGGCCCTGTGTCTTTAGACATTTTTGATCTTCCTCTCCTGTGCACCACCCCAGAAATGGCTGCATTGAGCAGGCTGCTGATTGTAGTTATGTGTGAAGTACTTGATCTCTTAGGATAAAAGGTGCAATTTGAATGCAAAACACTCTCAAAGCTTCCCACTTCTAATGGTTTTACTTTCCCACGCTGGAAAATATCTCAGATGTTCATTTCAATTTTTGTTTCCATTTTTGTGGTCCTTACTAAACTGAGGAACACATGTCATCTGGGTGAGGGGAAGGGCTATCTGAGCCTCAATCCAGACTCCTATGCACCCGATAACTTCTGGTCTGAGTAATAGTACCAACCAAATTCTGAATAAACCTGGCCTTAGAGGGCCATTCAAAGATTGCCATCCAAACTTTGTAGTGTGTAGGGCTAGAAGTTGACTATTCCAAACTCTTAACCTCAAGAAAAATTAACCCTCTCTTTGACTATTGTTTCCATCTGTTTTCTACCCTTCAGTATTCTTTAACTGGGCTTTTAGACCACTAGCAGCTGACAACCAAGACAGCCAAGACCATATTCACTCCACTCTGGTCTTTGCACATACTGCTTGAGTTTGCTACAAACATTTGGTACTCTGGGACGACTTAGCAAATACCCAGACAAACCACTTAGAGTGCAGCAAGAACCACACCATCTTGAAATTTGGGAATGGTATTCCCCAGTTTAGTGTTCCCACTGAAATCACTCCAAACCACGGGCCTCTTGCTCACTCTCCCCCTTCTCTTGTAGCAGGCTTGAGAGGAGACTTGGAGACACAAAAGGTAAAGACCATGGGTTAAGATGAGAACAGTCTACTGGAAACAGCAGTGAGATAAGAAAATAAACAGTAACAGCAACAATACTGTTGTGTACAAGAAATTAATTGTTCACACATGGGTTGTCACCCCCAACAACACCCAACCACTCAACTCGTCACACTACCCCAAACACAAAGGGAGCCATTCCCCCATTCCTGGAAAATGACTTGATGTGATACAGAATAATCCAGGTCCCCTGGCTACTACTCGATCCTGGCTACTGCAAAAGTTAACCATGTCCTGACTGGAACCAGGACAGGCTGGCATTGCAGCCCTCAAGAAGACATGGCAGCACACATCACTGTAATTTGGAAAGGACCTTTGCAGATGCCCAGCAATTGAAACAGCCTGCATAAAACAGGTCTGCTACCACAGGGGCACTGATAGGATCTCCCTGTGCAGCCCCGAACCATGCTGGTCTGCCAGCAGAGACATGCACGCCAGCTTCTCACCAAGCATGGCCATGCCCAGCATCCACTGCCCCCGTGCCTGTGCGGGGCCCGCCCGGCTCCCTCTACCCAGGAGCATTCTCAGCAGCCAGGCTTTGGATTCTGTCTCGGATTGCTTGGCGCGTAATGATCTTTAATCACAACCAGCCAAAGCCACTCTGATTATTTCATTTGCCTGCCTGTAGCTCCACAGTAACATACATATGTTATCATCGTCGTTTTCTCATTTTGTTCCATTGCAAGAGTTTCAGATGGGGCTGGGTTCTCTGGGCTTTGATGTGTGTTTTTTTAAACTGCATGAGAACTATATTTAGTTTCAGTTCACTTGCAGTGTCAGGCTTCCCTGTCATGGCCCTCTGCCTTTACCTTGGCAGTGTTACAAGATCCAATTATGGCTTAAAAATCTGGCTGTGGAGAAGCAAAACTGCTGGCTTTTTCTTCATTACTAAACAAGGACCTTCTGTTGTCCACAACACGTGCCTGACGTGAAACCATTTAGGGGGCCCTTGAAGAGACAGTTCTGCTGCTGTCCTGCCTTCATGATCTCTTGAAGTCCTCAAAATCTTAAAGACTTTCCTGCTATAAAAGCCCACAAAGCCTTTGGTGTAAAAACAGAGCTCAGTCCCCCTTTGCTGTTCTCTTCTTTCACTTCCAGTCTGACCTGTCAGACAGAAATCCTACTTTACTAAAAGAAGAAAAGGGATGGAAGTGGGAACATTCATTTGAAGCCAAATGACCTATTGCAGACACATCCACTTACCCTGTGGGCTGGATTGTAGTACTCTGCCTTAAAGCCAACACAATGAACCAACATTTCTCAGGGAATACGAAAGGAGGGGTTTTTTCCCCTTGGTTTTCCAGTACCATTTACAGTAGCTTTTATGTTACCCTGGTTAACAGTCAGCTTCTGGCTAACACATATTAGATTCATCCACAAAGCAAAACATTTTCTTTTCTGACACTGGATGTGAAGAATATGTTTGTTTTAAAGTGACTGTCTTGTTAATACATTTCGTTGAATTATACACCCTATAAAGAAATATTGTCCCATTATTAATATATACTAAAGAAATATCCAAGAAAAACTTCTGGAGGAAATAATACAGTGAAAAGCCAGCTCTGTCTGCACTTTATATCTTTTTTTTTTCTTTTTTTTTTTTTTGAGCAATGCTTTATATTTCCTTGAACATAAAGGAGATATTGTGAGCCCACAATTTTAAGAGTTTTGCTTTCCAGGTCAAAAGAAAAACAAGGGAAATTGTGCTACTCACAAATTATGGAGTACTTTAAGTTGTGACTATATTTCTCTGGTTGAAATCCACTACCAATGTACCAATGTCTTGCAATAAAACATTTTGTTGTTTACTTGACACATAATTGTCATGGAAGAAGCTCCCAAGTGACACTGACCTCTAATGATATTATAAAGTCACTCATTAAGAGCCCTGTCTAGGGCCAAGAACAAGTCAAGATCCTGATGTTGTCTTCCTCAAGGTGGCTGTCCCCAAGTCACCTCCACCAAGCAGGTAGAGCAGCACTCCCTGGTCACTTCACCATCAGAGGATACAAGGACACTGGGGATACCAGGATACCCCGCCAGCTCACCCAGGCCTGGCTTACACACAGAAATTACGAGCCCTTAATGCTCAAATTGGTTGATGAGTACTTTATGCTGATTTAGCTTAATTTGGGAACAAACTCAATTAAGTTGAATCAATGTTAGCTGCTAAAGGGGTTGTACTGACTTAACGAAATTAATTTAGAAACCTATTTAGTTAAATTGTAACAATTTGTGTATGCAGACAAACCTCCATATTAGCACACACTCTCTCATTGACTTCATTTGAAAGAATAAAATCCCTTGCAGAAGATGCCTCTTTCTACCCTTGCATAAGGCACTGCATCTCAAAGACAGATTGTGTGTACACGTATGGGCTTATATGTGCACACATACACACTTAATTTCTTCTATGCTCCTCCCTCGGTCAAATCTTCCCACATTTTGCCTAATATCTGGCAAAGGTGACTCAGCCCAAGTCCTTGGCACCTTAAAAAAATGTATGCGGTTAAATTTACATTTATGCTTGTGAATACTGAGTGGTTTTATTTTGAGTCGCACTTCTCAAGTAAGGCATCAGCAGCCTGGAGAAGGGGAGACTGAGGGATGATCTCAGCTGTCTACAGCTTCCTCATGGGGGAAAATGGAGGGGCAGACACTGATCTCTTCTCTGTGGTGACCAGTGACAGGATCCCAGGGAACAGCATGAAGATATTTCAGGGGAAGTTTAAATTGGATATTAGGAAAAGCATTGGACAACACTCTCAGGCACATGGTGTGATTCTTGGGGCTGTCTTGTGCAAGGCCAGAAGCTGGACTTGATAACCCTTGTGGTTTCCTTCAAATTCAGGATATTCTATAATTCTATGCTGCTATGATCCGCAGAAGAACTATTTTCCCTTCTTTTCACATCTCTTTTCCTGCAGCACAGCCAGAGGGATGTGCACACCAGAATGGGCCTGTGGAGGCTGTGATCCCCGAGCTGCTCTGCTCTGTGATGAAGGATGCCCCAGCGGGCACAGGGCAGGACAGGGACCTCAGCACTCTCAGCTCCTCAGGAGTTGGAGGAACAGCCAAGGGCAAATGTGCTTAGATTAGTCCTTGCTGTACTGGCTTACACTGCC
Source organism: Dicrurus megarhynchus (assembly GCA_013399195.1). Lineage (NCBI taxonomy): Eukaryota > Metazoa > Chordata > Aves > Passeriformes > Dicruridae > Dicrurus > Dicrurus megarhynchus. The sequence continues at coordinate 1,011,734 of VXAD01013538.1, forward strand.
GCTTTATGCCTCCTATCTGTTTGAGATGAGCTCAGGATCTACTCATTGCCTTTTCCCAGCCTCTGGTTACAGGTGAGGAAAAGAAACAACAGTGTGCTCCCCCCCATCAGATGGGGCTGGTGGGGAAGAGGAGGAGCAGACCTTCTGTCAGCCCTAGCAGCATTTCAAGGGCAGATCTGGGGGCTGACAAGATCAGCAAGTGCATTTCTATTGTCATGAAACCACAGGAAGTCCAACTCTCTTTCTGCATTTGCCATTTACACAAAAGCAGCAGATCTCAAGTCCCCTTTAAATGGATGAATTTTTTCCTCCTTGCCGTGCTGTCCCAGTTTGAGACAAATTTGGAGGAAAACGTCTGAAATGAACATATCCTCTAATAGAAGGCAGATTTCAGCAGCCCCTTCCCCAGCAGGTTCGGAATGAAATTCCTCAGAGGAAAGTGAAAAAAACCTATTTATTTAACACACAGGGTGCATGCAGGCACCAAAAAGAATGAATAATGTTAAATAATATCTCTCGCTGTGGGGAAAACCTGAGTGTTTTCTGTAGATGTGGCTTTGCTTTCTCTGGAGCTGGGGTGTGGCTTGGGCCCCCCGGACCATGGTGTAAGACCTCCTGGTGATGTTCTGGTGTTGCTGAACAGTCCAGAAGAAGAGAAGAAGAAGCCAAAAAACCCAGGAAAAAAACCTTTCTTGCCTCAGCTAGCTGAGCTAGCTAAAAAGCAAAGAAGTTTAAGTCTCCATCTCTCTCCTGAGAAAAGAAGCCAAAGGCTGGGGAAAAGCAGGAAAGTTCTTTCCTCTGCTCTGCTGCAGCAAGTTATCTGTGTTTTTGAACACAGGCCAATGAAGGAATTCCACCGGCTTCCCCTGCCTCTCTCTGAAAGGTACAGAATGGCACAGGATTCATGTGTGGGCATAGAGCAGGCAACAGGGGATACAGCATCCTAAAGTCACCCCAACACATTCCACCCCTTATCCCATATTGTCAGCTCAATGCCCAAACGAAGATATTCTAACTCTACACACCCACATTAATACACACACATATATATCCATATATACAGCTGTGTACAAACAGTGACAGGGACACTCTGCAAGCAGTGGTGTACGGGCATTCCACATTACAGATGGTTTTCACCCAACAATCAGATCTCCCTGTGGCACACAACGTGTTGTTCCATCTCTCTGCATTACCCACCATGTGCAACCAGGTCCCTGAGCAAAGACAACCCCACGGATGGGTTTGTCTGTACTCAAGGCAGAATTAACCCAAACAGTCTTTCCTAACAGACCTCTGATATGCACTACTGGGACCTTATCTCCATCTGCTGTATGCAGGGGCTCAGATTGGGCTGGGCCAGCTCGATTGGTGGAGCCTGGGGTGTTAACTAACCAGGTGGCCTTTGCTAGGTGCTGCTCCCAATTTTTGAAAATTTCCCCACCCAGTGCTTTCAAGGTGGTTTTCAATAATCCATTGCACTGTTCTACTTTTCCAGCTGCTGGTGCATGGTAAGGGATATGGTACACCCACTCAATGCCATGTTCCCTAGCCCAGGTATTGCTGTTCTTGAAATGACTCCCATTGTCAGATTCAATTCTCTCGGGGGTACCATGCCTCCAAAGGACCTGCTTTTCAGGACCCAAGATGGTGTTCCGGGCAGTAGCATGAGGCACAGGGTAGGTCTCTAACCATCCAGTGGTGGCTTCTACCATTGTGAACACATAGCTCTTGCCTTGGCAGGTTTGAGGCAGTGTGATGTAATCAATCTGCCAGGCCTCCCCATACCTGTATTTGGACCACCGCCCACCATACCACAGGGGTTTCACTCACTGGGCCTGCTTGATCATAGCGCACATCTCACAATCATGGATCGCCTGGGAGATACTGTCCATGGTTAGATCCACCTCTCGGTCTCGTGCCCACTTATAGGTGGCATCTCTGCCTTGATGGCCTGAGGCATCATGGGCCCATCAAGCTAGGAACAGCTCTCCCTTGTGTTTCCAATCTAAGTCTATCTGTGACACTTCTATCTTTGCAGCCGGATCTATCTGTTCGTTTCGGTGTTCCTCATCAGCCCTACTCTTGAGGACATGGGCATCTACATGCCAGACCTTCACAAGCAGCTTTCTTACTCGGGCAGCGATGTCTTTCCACTCTTCAGCAGCCCAGATTGGTTTACCCCTACACTGCCAATTAGCCTTTTTCCACTTTTCCAGCCATCCCCACAGAGAATTGGCTACCATCCATGAATCAGTGTAGAGTTAGAGCTTTGGCCACTCCAGGGTCAGCTGAATGGCTTTGAGTTCAGTGAGTTGGCTTGATCCACCTTCTCCTTCAGTAGCTTCTGCAACCTGTCATGTAGGACTCCATACGGCTGCTTTCCACTTTCGTTTCATCCCTACGATGTGACAGGAACCGTCAGTGAAAAGAGCATAGCGTGTTTCTCCTGATGGTAGTTGGTTGTATGGTGGAGCTTCTTCAGCACATGTCACTTGTTCTTGCTCCTCTTCATCAGTGAGACCAAAGTTTTCACCTTCAGGCCAGTTTGTGATTATTTCCAAGATCCCAGGGCGATTCAGTTTTCTGATACAGGCGCGCTGTGTGATGAGAGCAATCCGGTTGCTCCATGTGGCATTGGTGTCACAGTGGGTAGAGGGAACCTTTGCTTTGAACATCCACCCCAGCACCGGTAGTCGGGGTGCCAGGAGGAGTTGTGCTTCAGTGCCTGTTACCTCTGAGGCGGCTTGGACTCCTTCATAGGCTGCCAAGATTTCCTTCTCTGTTTGGCTGTAGGTGGCTTCAGATCCTCTGTAGCTTGGCTTCAAAATCCCAGTGATCAACCTCGAGTCTCACCAGGCACTTTCTGCAAAAGGCTCCAGGACAGACCGTGGTTCCTGGCTGCAGAGTAGAGCACGTTCTTCACCTCAGGTCCTGTTCTGACTGGGCCAAGGGCTACTGCATGAGCAATGTCCTGCTTGATCTGGGTGAAGGCTTGTTGCTGTTCAGTGCCCCAGCGGAAATTGTTGTTTTTGCAGGTAACCAGATAGAGACAGCTCACAATCTGGCTGTACTTAGGAACATGCATTCTCCAAAAGCCTATGGCACCTAAGAAAGCTTGTGTTTCCTTGTTGGTTGGTGGGGACATTGCTGTGATCTCATTGATGACCTCGGTGGGAATCTGATGCTGTCAGTCTTGCCACTTCACTCCCAGGAACTGGATCTCCGGGGCAGGTCCCTTGACTTTCTTCTTTTTGATGGCAAAACCGGCTTCCAGGAGAACATGGATGATTTTCTCTCTCAAACACTTCTGTTGCTGTGTTCCCCCACACAATGATGTCGTCAATGTACTGCAGATGTTCTGGAGCCTCACCCTTTTCCAGTGCAGTCTGGATTAGTCCATGGCAGATGGTAGGACTGTGTTTCCACCCCTGAGGCAGTCAGTTCCAGGTGTACTGCACGCCCCTCCAGGTGAAGACAAACTGAGGCCTGCACTCTGGTGCCAGAGGAATGGAGAAAAATGCATTGGCAATGTCAATGGTGGCGTACCACTTCATTACTTTGGACTCCAGCTCGTACTGGAGCTCCAACATGTCCAGCACAGCAGCTCAACAGTGGAGTCACTTCATTCAAGCCACGATAGTCCACAGTCAATCTCCATTCCCCATCAGATTTGTGCACAGGCCAGATGGGGCTGTTGAAGGGTGAGTGGGTTTTGCTGACCACCCCTTGGCTCTCCAACTCACGGATCATCTTGTGGATGGGAATCACAGCATCTCGGGTTGTCAGATACTGTTGGCAATGTACTGTCAAGGTGGAAATTGGTACTCGTTGTTCTTCCCCTTTCAGGAGCCCAACTACAGAAGGATTCTCTGATAGTCCAGGCAGGGTGCTCAATTGCCCAATGCCCTCTGCCTCCACAGCAACTATCCCAAACACTCACCTGAGTCCCTTTGGGTCTTTGAAATACCCACTTCGGAAGAAGTGTATGCCCAAAACACACGGGGCCTTTGGGCCAGTCACAATGAGATGTTTCTGCCATTCATTTCCAGTAAGCCTCACCTCAGCTTCCCCCAGGGTCAAATTTTGTGATCCACCTGTTACACCAGTAATAGAAACGGATTCTGCCCCCACATGTTGCAATGGGTTTAGTGTGCACTGCACACCAGTGTCAACCAAGGCATCATATTTTTGTGGTTCTGATGTACCAGGCCAACGAATCCACACAGTCCAAAAGATGTGGTTTTCCCTGGCCTCTACCTGGCTAGAGGCAGGGCCCCTCTAGTTCTGGTTATCATTCCCTCCCTGCTGAAAGAACTCCACCAGCCCTCTCTCTTAAAGGTACAGAACAGCACAGGATTTGTGTCTGGGCATAGAGCAGGCAATAGGGGATACAGCACCATAAAGTCACTCCAAGACACATGCCTATGCCAAATACACAGGGCATTTCAGAACCCATTTACCTGTATTACAAAGTCACAGCAGTTTCCTAAGGCAGAAAATTTTTCTGGTGGTATAGTGGTCAATGCATCGTCCCTTCATCTTCCTCAAAAATCTCTTCCTAAAAGAAGTTCTAACCAAATAGGTTTAAACATAAGTCCCAGTCTTTTTCTGTGCTTCTTGTTTTATAGAACTGAGAAACTAAAATGTAACACTGGAAACATGGTCCAGGCTCTCTTTTTATTCTGCTGAAGCAGAAGTCTGGGCAAGCATCCCTCCATCGCTTGTGCTGCCTCCCATGTCACACCCACGTGCTTTGATAGAGCTGGGTGCTGATACAATTGCAGTTAGCAAAAGCAATATCCCTGTCCCTTTCTCTGTGATTTCGGCTTCCCAAGGATTAAAGTGGTTTCTCTGAAGGAACCTCAGTACATATCGCAACACCAAAGCTCAGCAAGGACAGAAACTTCCTTTGTTGTGCAAAGTTATGACAGGAAATAACACTGGGTTGGACTGATAAGCCTTTCACAGTCACCTGCTGCGTATCAAATGTTTGGGAAAGGTGTGTAGCACGACATTCGAGGTCAGCTATTCACTGCCAAGGCTTTATAGCAGCTTTGTAGATGGCAGGCTTCTGGATGCAAATAAACTTATATCTCTTCCACAAAGAAAGTTTGAAAAGTGTATTGATAATGCCTCTGTAACATGACTGCCTGACTGGTGTTAGTATTACAACTGCTTCCATTGCTGCCAAAAACAAGCCTATGATGAAACAAACACCACTTTATTTTTAATACCATGGCAGTTCTGTGTTGAAATATTTTTTTTGGATTGCCAGACACCAGCTCTTGTGATCAGATCCTGTTGGATCACAGAGGTTTCTAAGTTGCCCGTCAGTGTTTACATAGTGCGAGCGTCTGTTTTATTTCATATGGGATTAAGTATAATCAAAATTCATGTTACCCTTTGCAAGCTAGCATCAGAGGAAGGCATGCATATTTCAGCTAATTAATTAACAGGATGAGTGTGTTAACGTGAGCCTCTTGAGACTCAGGTTAATAACCCACTAAGGGTCGTATTTGCAAGTGGTAAAGCTTCTGTGGCTATATAGTGAGCCATAAATTATGGGTGAGGCCATTTTCTTTTCCAGTCCTGACTATCTAGATTCAGGGGGTTGTTGTGACTCTGCTTTCACAGAAGGGCGAGGTTTGTTTTTTTTTTCCTTGTTTTGCTCCTAACTCTTTCTGTGTAACTCATTAAAACCCTCTGAATGGCACTGATCGCAGTGTGAGGAAGCACAAGGTTCTCTCTTTCACCCACCCACAGGAGGCATGAAGGCTGTGTCGCCTTCATTATCTAATGCTTCCCTGGTGTTTTTAAGACAGGGAATTAAATTAATTTGCAACCGTCACACCACCCATGGCCATGTCACTGCAAGGAAACAGCAAAATGATGCACTGTGTAGAGCCATTCCCTTTGCAGAGGCCTGTTGCCAGCTGAAGACCAACCCTGTTGAAGGTCACCTTCCCACCACTGCTACAGTGAGTCTGTGAGCACATTAACCTACAGAGACAGGAACAGTCTGGCCTTTTGCTTGATGAAGGTCTCTTCTCACATCTCCTACAAGATAACCTGTGGAAATGGGAACATGCTGAGCTGAAGGAACCCACCTTAGCATTCCTGGACTCACTTCCCAGATGGGCACACTGAACCTAAAGCCAAAAATTAGGTTCAGTTACAAAATTCAGATGAGAAGCTGAGAACCTCTGTATCACCTCTCCACACTCTCTGTTCTACAGAACATTTCACAGATCTTCAAGATTTTGCAAAGTCCCTGCTAGCCAAAATTTTGTGTCTCTAGAGAGAAGCTGGTGCCAAGCATGAGATCACACCAGACTCCACTCTGCTTTCCTTCACACAACCCACAGCATGAACACATGGAAAAAAGCCAAGTCCTTCTGCAAAAAAGCAAGGACATCTGCACATCCTTTTTAACACATTTTAATTACAAAAGTGGTGCAAAATAAATCCTGAAAGGGCAACAGGCAGCTGACAGAGATGGGGAGATGGCTTTCCTTGGAAGTGCTAGGTTAGCAGTTGGACTCAATGACCTTGGAGGTCTTTTCCAACCTTGATGATTCCATGACTTTATTATCCTGACCCTGTGTTCTTGGGGGTGTCGGCCACAGGTGAGGTGCACAGGTTGCCCACAGAGCCATGGGCCTCATGCAAGGGCAGATGGTGACGGTAGGCCAGAGCATCTGGGGGAAGGGTGTCAGGACCTTTTTAGGGAACCTGGCTCATCAGTTGTCTTCAAGGAAGAGAAAATGGAAGAAATAGAAAATCTTGGGTAGGGACTGCAGTGCTGCCTTCCTCTCCCCAAAGAGCATGGTAGGCACAGGGCTGAGGAATGAACTCGAGCCACATCCCTCTCTGGACTGTTGGGTTTGAAGTCACAGCTGCACTGGCAGTTTGTCCTGCAGTGGGGTTGGAAGGGCCAGGCGTGTTTCCCCACTGAGCTGGCCCATGGGCAAAGGTGTTGGGCAGGGATCAGTGAAACCCTCTGCTGAAGGAATCTCGCAGCTCCACGCCAGCTGGGCTGTGAAACAGGACTGCCTTATCACCACCTCCCTCTGCGGAAATCCTCCAGGCTCGCACACACCCTGGATGTGTGGGAGATGGGGTATTTGGGATGTCGAGTTTCTCAGGCTTCTCACTCCTCTAGCCCAGGCCTTTCCACCAGAAAGTCCTCATTATTTGGGGAAGTTGCAAATCCATGGTGTAACTTCTTCAATGACAACACAGGGGAAAGGAACAGCCTCTAATAAAACAGGAAGATCCAACATATAATCTGAGGTGTTCATTTCAATTAGGGATGAGCTTCATTACTCCTCAAGTTTTATAGCTACTGTAGTTCTCAGCTCCTATGAAGGGTGAGACTACACAGGAGATGTCTGAAAAGTCTGATGGAAAGAGTGGGTGAAATTGCACAATGCATTCACCAGTTAAGTACCCAGGGTCAGGGTTTATTTAACAGGTCTCTGGCTACAACCAAGAGGCTTATGGATCTTACCCTGAGGAACCGAGCAAGTTAAAATGCCACTGAATACATCTTTCCCACAGCATTTAATTCTTCCTTAGTCCTGTTTGGAGTTGGTGAGTTAATGGCCTAATCACTTGTAACAAAATGTCCCAGCTTAAGCACCAGGGAGAGTGGGAAATCATACTGCTCATCACTGCTGAGCTGGCATTTATCTGTATAAATAGGAGCATGCTGGGTTACAAGGACATACCTGAGTTGAAAACTGGGGAAAATCAGAGCTTATTCCTCTCATTTACCCACACTTTTGAGCTAGAAGAACAAAGATGCTTATCTGCCACTCAGTGGCACACAGATGCACATCTGCCCTGAGAGGTGTGTTGCGTGGGTCACAGACAACTCCCCACCCTTCTCTAGGAGACCAAGGAGTCTGAAGTTGCAGGGCATAGGTAAGCAAACTAATTCAAATATTGTAATTAAATCCCATGGTTACTATTCCTCCCTTTCATGCTCATCATCACTGTGGAGCAGTTCATATTTGCAGGTCATTGGATCAGCTGTCCACCAAGCCACTCTGACCTGGCATGGGGAGAGGACCCAGGCAGGACCCAGCAGTAGCTGCATTTCCTCATCCCACCAGAGTCCCATCAGACGTCAAAGAAAAAATCACTGTTGAGTCACCCCTCCAAAGAAGCATGCTCAAGAGCTTTAACCAAACAACTTCACGTGCTTCCAAATGCAGATTGTATTTCCATCTGCAGCCTGGAGAAGCTACAAACTCTTGACTAGTTTCTCAAAAGGCTGCATTTAGTGGTCTCTACCTCACTGAACACTTAAGTTACTGGACATCCAGAAGCCTTAGCAGGGGGGTCATCAACTCATCATCAGTCTCTTCCTGTATCCTGAAGTTGCCACCCTTTCAGATCTAGCAGTGGAACTGTATAAGAGTTGCTCCCTACAGCTCCCAGGGTTGCCTCATCTGCTCACACCTGTAGGCATTGCTGTCCGCATATGGTTGTACTCCTTTGTCTCTGCCCCAACTGCACAGTCCAGTCCTTTCCTTCACCAGTTCTAGTGCTCACCTAACCCTTTTGGAGAGCTGAGTTGGCTCATTCAATTAGCAAAAGATTCATGCATGGATATGGTCAGCACCTGAGCCTAGCACAAGAGAAACAGCAGGAGTGTCTGGCTATGCTAGTGGTAAAAGTGGGTCTGTTTTCCCTTGGGAATGGTAAATTGCTGTAATCCCTCTCATCAACCCCCTGGTATAAACCAACCTCAAACTACCCCTTCCAAAAACACATCGTTCAGAAAATCAAACAGTCAATCAATAGATAGATAGATAAATAAATAAATAAATAAATAAATGTTGCTTACATTATTAAGTTTAAACAGCCTCCCCATTTGGTGGGGAGGGAAGCTCAGGGTAGGAAGGGACCATATAAGCAGTTATTTCAGGAGGTATGGGGGTGGGAGTACCCGGAGTAGTAAGGAGAATCATGACAAGCAGACAGGGACAATAACCTCTTACCCTGGCTCAATTCTATCTGGAATAACATGTCCGATGACAGCCTGAGACCACAAATGAAGAACTAGAGGTATGAGTTTACCTACCCCACACATCAGTCATCACGCCCAGCCACACTCTGCTGCAAGAACACCTCTGAGAAACCATTCTAACCATGCTGCAGCTGTGGTTTTGTAGGCTTGAATTTGTAATTGCAGGCTCAGCATTCACTCTGAAAGTGGCCTGTTGTATCTAATTTCAAACAGTGCCCTGCCTAACAGTCACGAGCGAGGTGCCAGCCAAAGCTACGCAGTGAGGTTATTGTTAGAGCGGAGAACAAGGGGCGTTGCAAAGGAAAGACTTTGGCAGCCCTGATGGAGGGCTACAGAGGCACACATGGGCATACACAGGCTGCAAATAATCACACTTACTACAACAGCCCAGCTTCACTGAGCTACCACTGTAGTGGCAGAGGCTTTACAAGAGTCAGACCTTTGCCACACTTGCAAGTCAGCACAGAAAATATGCTCCTCTTTCTGCTATATTTTTCCACTTGTTGCCATGATGAGGAAGAATCTCAGATTTCCACCACCAACTGATTAAAGGAGGGTACAAGGGCAGTTCCCACCTCCTCTGCCTGTCAGTTAATTAGCACACAGGAGTGTGCTGTCAGTAAAGGGTTTTTTTCCCTTAGATTGGGCTTTCAAAAGCAGGTTCTGAATGCAGATTTCCTACCTGAAAGAAATTAAAAAGTACAGCCACACATGCCCCAAGTCACAGAGTACCTGTTTGCATGGGACTGGGGAATAATCTCTGCCTCACTTGAATTTCCAGACACATGGATGATAAAGAAGGTCAGAAAAAAGCAACCTTCCACCTATTTCATAGATGGCTGTGAAAAGTGAGCACCATGCTAATGGCCAGTACAGCTTTAATGGTACAAGGTTCCAAAGATCCCAACTGCTTTTAGAAAGAACCAAGCATGTGATTCAGTAGTTCTGGCAAAACTCCAGGCGCATAATTTCCATCTGACGCTCCACTATCTTAGTGTCATCGGCTTGATAAGACACTCAGAGCTGTCTTGAAGTGACACAGCACAATGTGTGAAAGCCGCTTTCTTTCAACCTGGAAATAAAACATTTTTGCAACTAATGACGGCATTTTATTTATAAATAAATAAATAAATAAATAAATGCACCACTACCCTCTACCTAGACACCTGTGTGTCCTGCTGCCTGGAAGGGCCCTTGCTGTCATTAATGGAATTTTGTGCACCCATGAAAGACTTCCTGCACATACTGGATTCCTTGACAAGAGCCTAAATGTAACATAAACTCTGTGCAGATATAGGACTCACCGTTTGTAAAGCTGTCTGAAAGGGCAATGCATCATACTGCACAATCTAATTCTGGTTGTTCTCTCTATCAGTGCACTTTCATTAATGTCACTGGAGTTAAATCACTGTGAATAAGTTCAGCTTTTTTTTTTTTTTTTTTACCTAGTAGAACATGATCAACAGATTTGGATGTCCATCACTGAACTTAATGGGCATTTTTATGCTTCCAAAAGATGCAAGAGTACCCATTTATAGAAGTGTATACATGTTGTTGAGCTCTAACCGCAGCCAGCAACTAAGTACCACACAGACACTCACTTACTCCTACCCCCTCCTCCCACCTCAGTGGGATAGGGAGGAGAATCAGAAAGAGATAAAATCCATGGGTTGAGATAAGAACATTTTAATAAGTGAAATAAAGTTGTCAATAACAATAATGAAGATGATGATAAGAAGAAGAATTTTAAATAAAAGTAAAGGAGAGAGGAATAAACCCAAGAAAGAGAAGTGATACACAACAAAATTGTCCATTACCCACTGACTGATGTTCCGCCCATCCCTGAGCAGTGATCAACTCCTCCTGACCCATTCCCTCCATTTTATATATGGAGCATGACATTCTAGGGTGTGGAGTATCCCTTTGGCCAGTTCAGGTCACCTGTCCTGGCCATTCTCCCTCCAGGCTTCTGGTACACCTCCTCACTGGCAGAGCACGGGACACTGAGAAGTCCTTGACTCAGGGTAAGCACTGCCTAGCAACAACCAAAACATCAGCGTGTTATCAACCTTATTCTCATACAGAACCCAAAACACACCAGCTACTAAGAATAAAATTAACTCTATCCCAGCTGAAACCAGGACACATGCCATGAAATGCAAGCTTGGTTATTATCAAGGTAACATCTGCAGGTTTTGTGCCCCAGAGTCATCTTAAGCTATGTAAGGCACAACCGAGAATCAGTTCCCACACTGAACAGCTAATGTAACATAAATTTTAAATGGATAGAGGATTGATTCATCAGATATAGAAAATACCAAGAGACAATTAGACAAATAGTGGTCTGAGGGACAAGAGACCTAGTACGCCAGCTGCTTAATACTCCAATGACGCACAAACCCAAAAAAATTAATGTCTTCAGAGGGATAGTTGTCCCCCCCTACACATGGTGTGTACATCCATAAGTTAGTAAAGTCATCTATAAGTGAGTCAAACATAGGAGCAATGGTGCTTAATGGCAGGTGCCACCTGCTAAGTCAGAGAAAATCCAGGTGGGCATGGCCAGGGCTCCAAGAAGAGCTACAGCTGCACAAACAGTTGGCCAGGAGGAGCCTGCAGATCGCTGCAGAATGATTATGCAATGTTGCTGCAAATGTTTTGGAAACACTGTTCATTCTTTTTTCTGTTCACTCAGCAGGGATTACAGGCACAGTGACTTCATCTATCATTTGCACAAGGAGATAAGAGCAAGGAAGGTGTAGGGCAGATCAAGCATCTCTCCTTTCCCTGTTCTCACACTTCCTCCACTGCAGATTTAAAAGGTGTACAGTACAGCTAATGTGAGCACCTCTTATCTAGTTAATACAAGGTAGGAGAATGTTGAACTAGTTTATTGCTTCCTGCAACTGTACCACCTGAGGCTCTGATCTATCTCATCAAATATCATAAATGGCTGTAACGATGGACAGACACGGTCCTGCCTTGCGGAAAAGGACCTCTAGAGAACATAAAACAAGCATGGGGGTCTCTGTAGTTGGGCGTCTCTGTAGATGGAGGCATTTTGTTGCCACCTTTCAGATGTCACAAGATCAAACATCCAACAAAGACATCGGGCTCATATCCTGGGTTTCATCAAAGGAAGTGTGTCCAGCAGCTTGAGACAGGTATTTCTCCCCTGCTACTTTGTGCTTGTGAGACCCCATCTGGAGTACTGTGGCCAGCTCTGGGGCCTCCAACATAAGAAGAACATGGAGCAGTTGGAGTGAACCCAGAGGAGGCCACACAGGTGATCAGAGCCCTGGAACACCTCTCCTAAAGAGTCTGGGAGAGCTGGGGCTGTTCAGCCTGGAGAAGAGAAGGCTATGGGGAATCCCCACTGTGGCCTTCCAGTACCTAAAGGGGGCTACAAGAGAACTGGAGAGGAGGTGTAATGATAAGACAAGGGGGAATGGCTTCACACTGAGAGAGGGAAGATGTAGATTAGATATAAGGAAGAAATTCCTTCCTGTGAGGGTGGTGACGCATTGGAACAGGCTGCCCAGAGAAGCTGTGGATGCTTCATCCCTGGAAATGTTCAAGGCCAGGCTGAATGAGGCTTTGAGCAACCTGGTTTAGTGGAAGGTGTCCCTGCCCATGGCATGGGAGTTGGAATGAGATGATCTTTAAGGTCCCTTCCGACCCAAACCACTCTATGATTCTATGATTTAAGCAGACTGCTCATTACAAAAATGTTTTAGTGAGTTTGGTCCATATATCACCAACCAAGGTATGGAAAATTTTCACACATATGCAAGAAACTTCTTGCAGAAACACTTATCAGGCCTTTGAGTGTCTTCACCTGGCCTGATAAATATTTAATTCTTAGTTGGATAGAGCAAAGAGGAGACCTGCAATGTACAGTAGGACCCTAACTTTACCTAATTTTCAATTACCTAATTAAGCAATTCCTAAATTCACTATATAGTCAAGGAAGAGAAGGGCTCTAGAGGAAGATGCTGCTAACCAAAGTTTCCCACTTAGCTTTGTGCCCTAATGAAATTTGATTAAACTAACATCTTCCCCAGCCTCTGAGACGTGAGGGGCCTTTGCCTTGGAGGTGACTCCGTATATCCCAAATTTCTGATTTGCGACATTACATGACATACAAGTGTAAATTATTATAAATGCAAAGTGTGATTAGTTCTCTAATTGCTTATTGGAAAACCTCTAAACCTTCCACAGTAATGATAAAAAGCAAATGGTGAACAGCATTTTCAAAAAACCCAGCTATATTTTCTTGAATAGCACTTTGTTTACACATTATTTGATTGTCTCCCTCCCCCATCCCCAGAGGCTCTTCTTTGAGGGTGTTGAAGAACCCATAGTGTACAAACCACTGACAATATTTACTGAGAGTCTGGTAGCAATCAAGCAACCTATATGTCTGATTCTCATTATTAAATATTCCAAACTTTTAGTGAGATTATTAGAACCTATTTAATGGCTCATTGAACTTAGAAACCATACCATTTTCCTGTTAGCCATTTCCATCTAAATATTTATGATCCCAGTTCATACGAGAAATAACAAAAGACAGAAAAAATGAGGAAGAGGGAGGCATTTCCTCAGATGCCTAGGAGCAAGATCTCTCCGTAACTCCAGCATAAACCAGTGGTGCAACTTAAAGGAAGCTAACTGAGAGACACAAAGCAAATCTGATGATGATGAAAGGAGAACCTGGTCATGTCTTTAAGGGAGTCTGCATAAATTTGGATACAAGGCTCTTTTCCATGATTAAAGAGAATATTCGTAATTACTCATGTCATTTCTTTTGGGTGTGGTAAGGAGTTTTCCAGTCGAATCACTGCCTGGTATAAACTGATCTATTTATTTCAAACTAGAATATAAGTCAGAAGTCCAACACATTTTCCTTTAGCTGTGACAGAGGAAAAAATCATTATGATTTCTTCTTTGGATGGAGTATTGATGGAATTTTGAGGAGGACATAAGTTGTGATAGCTTGGGAACAAGTCGATGTAACCTGGATCTTCAGATCCTCTAAACCCCATACTTCTACATACTCTAGGGGTCAGAGTTATCAACAGAGCAGAAATGAAGAAGACAGTACTGTTCTTTTTATCTAATTATCAGAAAGGACAATCCTACTGCCAGAATTGTTTGGATGCAATTCTGTACCAGTCAGAAAGCAAAGTCAATACAGGGCAGAACCCTCAGAAGAAAGTGAAGAAGACACAGGTGGTCGGGGCAGACACCACCATCTGCTTCTGCTCTGTGCGTGTTCCATGAAAACACACGTGTTTAAAACAGTCCAGTTGCAGCAATGTGGCACTGAGCCGGAGTTAGATGCCTTGTCACTAGAGAGGAATTTTTGGCCCAGGCTAATACTACGATGCACAGCTTCTAGACAGGATCTGGCTTGCATCCAGATGGTTTGCAGTACTGGGAAGAAGGACGTGAAAACTTTCTGACCCATCCACAAAGAAGCACTGACATTCAAGGGCATAATCTTCAAAATTGCTGCCTCACTGTACAAACACCTCTGGTTTTCAGCTTAAGGTTGTGTAGGTTTCTAATGTTCTGCTTGAGGGCTCTGTAGGAGTGTTGCATAATAGCAAGAAGAGTGAAACTTGGCACCTAGCTGACTCCTAAACCTGATCAAGAATGTCAAAAGCCAGCTGGTTTTCATTTTGGGAGAGAGAGAAGGTGATAGTGTGCACAACCTACCTCTATCAGAAAGGTGAATCAATAACAAATAAAAATAATGTGAGTTTCAGAGTTCTCTTGTCTTTGTTTTTCCTTCAGGAATAAAAGGCTTGAGCAGAATAGAGAGTAATTCCACCCAGACTGCTGTGAAAGCTGATGTGGGACTGGTTTTGTGCAATATACATAAGTATGACTGTGAATCTAAATATAGGAGTGACAAATCACTAGGCCTGGGAATTCTCCACTGATGTAGCCATTGTAATGCTAAAGAAGAGCATGGCTCCAGCTAAATTAGGTCATGAGATATTAGCACCTTTCTCTTTATGTTACTTTTTCTTAAGGAAATAAAGTAACACAGGACCTACAGGTAATAAGATTATAAAGCCAGTAATTCAAAACACAAATAATGGAAGAACTGAAGTCATGTAAGTGCTTCCTCATACCATCCACATATACATGTTAAGGGATACTCCTTTTCCAGGAAATTTGATCTCCAAAATTATTTCTGAGGAATCCTGTCATGACAATTCAAGAAATAAAAAATATCCAACTGTCTTTTCCTCCCTTCTGATGGAATATTCTGCTCCCAGAATAAAACCACTGGAAAATGCACCTGTTCACATGTAAAACATAGCAGCTTTGGTGGGAGCTAAGCCAAAATGCCAAGTCTTGCAGAAAAATGGCAGGATATGAGCACTTATTTACTGTTGCTAATTCTCACTAAGCTGGGGAAGGTGTAGAGATGTCTAGTGGCAGTCTGCAGGATAAGTGACTCTGGGGTACACATGGGTGACTCATGTGCACTTGTCTGAGTGCCCCAAGTGAGTAAGGTAATGGGCATGAGGAAACCTGATCTTTTCAGAGAGGAGCCTCAGGCAGGGGAAGATGGATCAGCAACCAGCCTAAGGTAGAGTGTGTTCCTTGACCTACAATCTGCATTAATATTGCCAGCTAAAGAACATCAGCAATTAGCTGCCTAAAAGCTCCAAAATTATTTGCTACATGCATGCAGCAGTGGAAGAAGGAAGCTCATCCCACTTCCCCACTTGGTGTATGCTCACTGATATCACAGGATGGCACTCTGGTAGCTCAGCTGAGCCAGCACCACCCCACCTATTCCCCCTGTGGGCAAGTGTCCCAGAGTCTGCACTGTGGGAGGGTAGTGGCTTCAAGCTTGAGTGTGGAACTTGATCTGTGCTCTAAAGGAAGCATTTAGATCCTGCACCGACCTCAGAAGAAAGATTGCAATATCAGAAAACAAAGCCTCTCTCTTTGAAACAAGTTCTTCTCTTTTACACCCAAAAATCTCAATTCCATAATCAGGATGACATCACACTAACTCAGGATAGGCCCTGCTTCTGTAAGGCTCCCCTCTGTCCGTCATGTGTTGCCTAATTGCCCTTTTTCTCAGTCAGATCAATAATGAAGAATTTGCCATCATCTGCTTTATTTTCAAAATACAGCAAAGCTGAAGCAAGAACTTTATCCTTCCTTTTTTGTCTATGACAAATGACAAACTTGAGTGGTAAGTTATAGTATAAATACAAGCAGGGAGTCATAAGCAGCACACTGAGTAACTACTGGTTTTCAAGCTATCCCTTTATCAGATAGTAAATTAGATAAAAAGCCATTTAGTTGAAAGATAATAAGGTTTATGCAACTAATAAGTAAGTCTTGTAAGGAATATTGCTGACTTCATTGTGCGTGTTAAGTCAACCTCTACTTGTTAAACCTCTGACCCTCCCCTGGGTCTCCTTCTGTTACCTAGGAAGAGTGACTGGACTTTAAAGTACCTCCTCCTCTCCAGTACATTTTGAAAATAGAGGGAGTTAACATAACAAAACACAAGAACATAAGAACAGCTACTCTGGGTCAGACCAGAAGTCCATGGAGTCCTAGATCCAGTTCCTGGAAGGGGCTAAGAACAGGTAGAAGAAAAGAGAGAGGACCAGCTGGGCATATGGGAATGCCTTCCCAGAGCAGCCCTGCTGGCTAGAGATTTTCACCTCAGGAATTTCCAGACTGAAAATAATGACATATTGTTTAGAACTGCCCTGCTCCAGCATTTCTGGTCCTCATATTTTTGTCATGGTGGTACTGCCCTGCCATGCTCCAGATCATCTCTGCTCACTCTTGTACATACATATGACAAGACAACAGAAAACTGAGGACCTAGCCAGATGCGAGATTAGAGATGAGAAGGTAATCAGGATGACCTGGAGACCTGGAAGGAGACCATCTCCTGACTGCCATGACAGCACAGTCCTTCCCAGCACCCTCACTCTCTCCATGCTTTTGCAGGAGCTGCTCAGCCAACACACGTGCTCATTTTCTCTTCTAAAGCCTCTCTGCTACTTGACACCTTTAAGACAAACACAATTAATCTCTACTGACAGATACAGTGAGCAGTGCTTATTCCTTGTACAGTTCCACTGAGATCTAGGCAAAGCATTACCGACATTGATGGAATTTCCCCTTCTGCTTGCTGAGTGCAGGAACATGCAGAGCCCAGCTTTGCTACAGTAGGCTGATTTCTCGACACCTAACTCCCACTGCTTTCTGAGGATAGAAGGAGAAGAGGAAAACACACCTGTCACAAGAAGGACAGACACAGGGGTAATTTGCAGCACTCTTGTATGAACACCAGTGCAGCAGCAGAAAAACAGGGGATAGCAGGAGGTGCCTGAAGCCCTCCAAGTACCGCACTCCATGACATACCCCTGCACAGGGTTGTATATGTTTGTGTCAAAATCCAAACAGTGACCACAGCTTAAACTATTGCATTTTTGCCCCTATCACAGACTGATATTCAAGTCATGGTTGTTCCAGTCCTTTTCCCTCTCTGACAACTCTGGAAACCGCCAGAGTTTGCATCCTGCCACAGTAATGTTCCTTAAGGGGTCAGAGCAAAGAGCACTCTGATTTCAAATGTGGGTAGGCTTTCAGATGAAATATAGACTTTGAGAATTGGGGGACTATACATTACAGCTAGAAACCAGAAATTACCTTCTCTACCTCTTTTCTAGTTCTTCCTCATGAAGTAAGATTTTTCCAGGCATTTTATGATCAGATTGGAAGTACAGGGGTCAGTGCAATTTCTGCTATTTTCATCTTTCCTTTTTCTTTCTTTTCTAGGACATGCTATATAGACTACTACTACTACTACTAATAATAATATAATTTTATAGCATAACACAGCATGATATGAGACAAAACAGTGAAAATCATGGGAAGCATAAACACACAGCGGTGGTAGTCATTGCATGATGTTTCAGTGTACAGCAGAGAGCATTGTTTTTATCTCTGTTAGATTTGGTTTCCTTTCTTCCATTGAGGAGTTTGCTTGATAGTATCAGTTAAGACCCCAGCCTTCGAAATCTGCTTTCATTTGCAGAAGAAGGAGAACAGGAGGAAGATCAGCATAGAGCTTAAGTGAGAGGCATGTGTATAAGTTCTCTGGAATGTAGCTTTTAGTGGTGTCAAAACTGCCAGAAAGATAAAGGAACTTAAAGGAAAAATGCATACATCTGCAAATGAGTTCCATCTTTTCAGTTGACAAGCATCAGAATTAAGAAGGAATGCAGGAAAGCAAAACAGACAATGGACACTCACCCATCTTTTCCTACCTTTTCAGAAAACAGACCATGTGAGAAAAAATTGCCACACACAGGAGACAGCTTCTCTCTCTGAGCAGGCTGGCTGTGATGCGACGAGCCATGGTGGCACTCGCCTGAGTGCACAGGTCTGCCCAGAGCCCTCTCACAGGGATCCTTGCTGGTAAATCAGGACCTCACAGCATATTCTGCACCCTGGATGTCATTAGGTTATTACTAACACTGATTTGTATTGGGGTAGGTTCCCAAAGGTCTGCTTTTCCAGGTCAAAGACCTCGTTGTGTTTGGCATAGTGGAGAGAGAAAATCTGTTCCTGAAGAGCTGACACTTAAAACAGAAAGTGCAAGCACCAGTGAGAACCCAAACTGAAATTCAGGAGATATTTCATTCCTTCATCACATCACTGGAGTATGAGAAAAACAGAACTGAAAAAAAAATATGCTCAGAGATATACCATAACTAATTTAATTCGTAATTAAATGTTTGTGTGTCAGCTATCTTTAGATGTGGGTCTTTCAGCAACCACTGAAAACAAGAGCCTACTTTAAAAACAAATCTGTTAACACCTGAAGGCTGTAATCTGCACTAATGCAATCACTTAAATTGGTAACAGTTTTCATTTCATTGTGTTGGTTTATATTCATTTTTTGGAGCTAAATTGGCCATGAATGATGAAGATATTGTAATTTGATTTCGTACCAGAGGTAATTGGGCCAACAGGGCATCATTCTGTTTGTCACTGTAAACAGTACTGCAGAAATGAAATAATAGGAGGGTACTGGGATTTTTAAGCTTGAGAAAATGCTGAGCTAGGAAGTGCATGTCCGTGTCAATCCTGGAGCTCAGAGAGGCTTCTGTCCAGTGTGACATTTCATGTGCACCACTAATACAGGCTCCTTCCTACTCACTGGATAAAATCTATTCAAATGCATCAACTTCACAAATGTTTTTATTAAAGCTCAGGCATGAACAAACTCAAAGGTTAACTCTGTCCTCTGGGCATAGGGGGACAGGGAATAGCATCATCTAATCATGCTGCAACTCCTGGGGATCAGGCAGTTCAGCTGTTTCAGAAAAAGTAGCATCTCTACTGAAAATTCAGAGGTGCTTAAAGGGACACACTGAAAGGTGTAGAGTGCAGTATTTCATATTGAAATATTAGTTGGTCCAGCTTGAATAGAGCTGCATTACATATACTTCTTCCCTTTCTCTACAATTGCCTCACCAGAGCGATCCCTAACTTGTGGCATCCATGCCATGAAGATTACCAGAGTGAACAAAAGCCTGCCATGGTAGTAAGAGTCTCCAGCTAGAATGTATCTACCAGAAGTAGACCCACCTTTTTTATTTTTAAGATTCGCAGTGTGCCCCTGACATGCTAAGAGCTACCATGCCACAATGTTTCCAATATTTTCAAAAATAATTTTGAGTAAGGATACCATGGATGTTGTGAGAGGGACTTTCGAGGTCTCAGTATCTTCAAGCACTGCTAAATCCACTAAAGGATGTGGAATTACCAAGGAAGGATAATGGTATTTCCCTCTTCAGTAAATGGCGTTGAGATCTTGTGATGAAAATCACTAGATAAGAGAGGTACTGTCTGTGCCACCAGTCAAATCAGACAGCCTTGTGCACAATCTGTTTACTTTTATAGTGAAGTATATTATACTGTCAAAAGGACACTTCATCTTCTATAATAAATATTCATGTACATGTATCGTGCACTTGAGCTGCATGAAAGTTGAGTTCAGAGTACAGAAATGAATGAGAAACTTGTAAGATGAATGTCACCTTTCAGCTCTGTTCTTGCTGATAAATTGCAAATGGATATAAACAAAGTCAATTATTTCATACAAGTGTTCCTTGACTCAGCATAAGTGTTCCTTATGCCTAAGCTAAAATCCTAAACCTCATCATTTACCTTTTGTCAGAGAATGGCAAGAAGAAACAGTATGGAGTTCCACTAACTGAGGATAATTAAGTACAGTAATACACAAACATTATCAGATCTATTTTTTCAGAAACAAAGGTCACATGCTAGGGTGTTAAACAAATTCTCACCTGTGCTTACTAAACAACTCCATTAACTACTAAAGAAACATTTTTATTAACACTAGCAGAAAAGGGAGCATATAAATTGAATTTCCACATGCAGTTATCACACAGCAATGACGCTGAAGTATAGCAAAACATCATTTCCATGACCTCAATCACAGAAGGGAAAGCAAATTTAAAGTAATCTTCGATTTTGCTGTACTTTGAGTTTGGATTTGCTAGTTTTTTAATATATGAACGAATGTTCTAATTGCTTTACTCTTATCCTTCATTTTCATAGGAAATAAAATATTTTTTCTGGAATAGCCTTTTATTTGGTTTTAAACTGTAAAACTAGTCCATGACTATGCACCAACTGCCTTCCATGTGCAACATGAAGAACAGTAAATGCAAGAACTGTATTTTGTGATATATTCAAAGAAGCAAAGTTACACAGTGGGAAAGGCCCTGTTTCCTATGTTCTGTCATCTGCAGATAAAAGAAACCAAAACAAAATTATTCTGAAGAAGTAGTTTTACGATTCAGTAACGTGAGTGCTAATTCAGAAAATGTGTTTTATGCTAATAGGAAGCTATGGACGGTGGTGTTATGGCATTGTCACCTCCATTACAAGACATTACATTTAAAAGTTATGTATAACCATTCAGGTCATAATTTAGATTTTTTTTCCCTTCCTATTAGAAGTTTAATGTGATTCTAACATTAAAGCCTGGACAGCATCTGAAGGTTCAGTCATATGGCTGAATGCAATCACATTGTGGCTGCTCAGCAAGCTGTGACTGCCCTCCTGCCCAACCAGAGACAAGCACCTATACATCACACTTGGTCCACACAGCCCCAGTCACGGGGCTGCACACATTAATTCACCTCAGGTAAGGCAGATCAATTTACTTAATCTCACAGCCAAGGCAGCATTAAAACAGGGCAGGGTCGCTGTTTGACCACCTCCAGCTCCACACTTGCCCATCTGCCCAAAAATTTCTTTTTCATTCTGTGTCTGACAGCATAACCCAAAAATCTGACAAACCCAACTATACCACAGGGGTTTGGGCTTTAAATTTTCCTTGCTTTCCAAGTATGCAAGGAGCCTGTTCTGCCAACATTTACTGACCCCAGGGGTAAATGTTTTGCTTGTTCTGCCTTGGGGGCTGCAGGTTGCTGCTCCGTGAGTGTTTGCAAAGAGATCTGACCCTCGGTCGTCTGACTCGTGCCTCCACACCAAGAGCCAGCCAGCTCCACCTACACTTTGAGTGAATTGTGCCTTAATGAAATATAGGAGAATAAACAGAGGTGCTGTTCCCTTGAAAGCCACTACATCTGAAAATTGTCTGGCTGCAGTACATTATACCACCAACCACAGGGTCATTATATCTAAATACAGTCTATACAGAAAATAGTTACCAAAAAGTAAGTATAGTCAGCATTTGTAATAAATAATAGCTAATAAATAGTGAAAGAATTACATTCTAGGATGTAGGATCCTATGTCTTCCACTATTTAGTAATTTATCATGTGAAATCCACTGACCTTTCCAAGCTTTCCTTTTTCTCTTTCTTTTTTGGTGAAGCAGGAGCGTTAATTATGCTTTCGCTTTTTTTATTGAGCAACATTAGCATACAAATAGGCCATCAATAAGCAATTACAATCTCCATCTCAGAAAGAAGAGAACTACAATATTAAGTGTGGCTACTCACGCAAACACACAAGTCCTTTTTAAAAAAGACAGAGCAACTCACAATTGAATAAAACAGGAATGCACAGGAAAAACAGACAATGATAGATGGGTAAATATCAGACTAGCTCTCAGGCAAAGAATTCAGAAATGTCCTTCTTATTCATCAGGCAAACATAAGACTCAAAATAACCTTACTTTTCCCCAGACTGCCCTGCCACCGACTCCAGAGATTAAAAATCTGTTCAGATCTCATGCTGGTAACATTTATGAATTTTACTCAAGTGGAAACTATCAGTTGTGTCAAATGGCACTGACTTATGTCTTAAGCAACATTTGACTTATTGCTAGTGAAACACTAAATCTGCTTGCTTCTTTTTTATAGCGAGGGACCTATATGGGAGAAAGGATTCATTTCTTATATTTGACACTCTAAGGGTAGATTTGTGCTAAAGATGAATAATCAAACAATCACCACAATATTTTTTCTGTAAGTACAACACATTGCTGCTGTGCCTTTCATCCAAGACCTGGTTTAAATCTGAACCTACACTGATTTAAGTAAATATGTTATTTTGAACCTTTTTAGTTGAATCAGTTTCACTTCATACAAATGGCCTAAAATTGACTTCAAATGCAAATAGAAGGTAAATTAATTTTTAAGTGTCCACACAAGATACTTCCACATTTTTACTGAACATTTAAGACTATTTGATCTTAAAATCAGTTATGCCTAATGTCAATCAGCCAATGCAGTTATAGAAGTCACTGACCTTCAGCTGAGATGCTGTAAATAACCAGATTTTGATTCACAGACCATTGGGGAAATTGTAACTAGCTTACTTTAAAACCATCTTTGACTGAAGGATGCCCTCTTATACACCACCATGTCTTGGTCTGTTGCAAGCTTTGTGTCTGAAGCAGTTTGCACATATTCTTTTTGGGGAGCACATGCTCTATGGTAAAATGCAAACACCTTCAATTAACGAAACCAAAGCCTACTGAAGAAAAAGCTGCTTACAGCTTTATGCAAGTGATCTTGACCTCCTGCCCTATGGTTTTTTTCCACTAAAGTTATAAATAAATCTTTGAAAACTACATAAACGCTGGTTGTCTAGGAGGTCTTCTTTTGTTTAGGACTTCAGCAGACAAGTTCAGCCAAATCCTGCCTTGCTGACTGTGGAGACAATTCCCTTGGCTTCCCACCTTTCCTGCCAGCATCACATACCATCTCCAGCATGGACACAGAACCACTCAGCAGACACCAGAGTTTGCAACCTACTGTCTCAGTTTAACCAAATGCAGATTAAGTTGTGAATTTCAGCTGTCAACATTGCTGATGCTCACTCCAATTTTCCATCTCCCCTGTGGGGGTGTTGTCTTCTCAGTTGCCCAGGAGGATTCAAAGATTTTCATTAACAACAGCATTCCCTTAACACAGTTTAACAATCGCCCTCTTCTCCAGGTTTCCTCCAGTGCAGGCAAGATATGAGCTGCTAAAATCCAAGCTGCTGTTGGATGATTTCTCTGGTTTTAAAATACAACTAGAGACTGACAAATACCTTTTAACTTCACTATTCTCTTCAGTTCTTGTAAAATCTCAGGGTTTTTTTCTCTGGCATTTTAGTGCTTTATCATTGAAACTTTGCATGGCATTTCCTGATGTCTTTTTCTGGTGGTGCTGGTACATGGGATTATGACTCTGTCGAGGACCACACAGAAAAAAAATTGTATACTTTGATATGAACACTGAAAAGAGCAAGGAAAGGACTTGAGGGCAAATGTTCAGGGGAGCAGGTTTTAGGGAGCAGTGCCATGAGCTGGGGTGAGCCAACCTAACAACTCACTGTCAACACCTTGGTGTGATACTGTGGTTCTCCCCATCTTCCCTCTCCTCCCTATGCCACTCATCCTCCTCCTGTTCTTATCTTAGGTTGGCTCTGATGTCTTTGAGCCACTCCTCTCACCACTTCACCTCACTAATCCAGCACAAACTCTGCTGTAGTTTGGGAGGAAAAGATCAGATAGCAGCTTCTGTAGGCTTAGGGAGCTCAGAGGAAGGAGACTCAAGGACCAAAGTCAGTGAGACGAAGGAGCTGCAGGATCTTAGGTCGAAAAGGATCTTTGAGATCAAGTCCAAACATTAATCTTGAGGCTGTACAACCAAGGGAAGGGGAGTGACACCCACCCTTCAAGGAAATGACAAGACACCTGAAACCAAAGTTTAATCCAATGTCATCTAACATGGTAGGACATTTCCAACCATTCTCGAGGAGTTTGCTGACCTGTTCACAGGATCCCTGCTCTTGATTCAGTTGTCCAAGTGGTTCTGCCCACAGAATGGGACAGAATCTGCCATTGGAAAGCAACATTCCACACACAGACTTCCCTGATGGTTACCTTCATGAGAATAAAATATAATATACCTAGAGAATAAAATTATAAAAAAACAAAAGTGTTTCAAATTCTCAACAAGGCAGCAATCTATTCCATTAGTTGATTATCAATGTGCTAACAGATTCCTTCTCCATAATTAATAGCACAAGACTAGTATTACTAAAAGGAAGGACACTTTTCAAGCCCAAGTCTCCAATGTCTTATTTTGGATTTCTGAACACTAAACATGTAACCTGAAATGTGAAATTTCACTTTTATGTGTTGTGATTTTGTCCATTTAAAAATAGGTATATTTCCTTGAATCTTTTCTATATTTAAAATAGAAAATATAATCAAAATAACATTTTTCTGAAAAAGAAATTGGCAGAAAATAGTTTTCTAGAAAATGTGGGATCTCCCTCTAATCAGATGCATTTTATTGCTCTTGTTATAACTTTCTTTATAACACTGCAGAAACATATGCCAAGGCAAAGCTTTTAAATTATAATTTTGCAAGGTAATATTAGAACTCATTTTCAAGACATTTCAAATCAGCAGCCCAGCCCAAAGACATCCATTCCAATTGTTCTCTGATTCTAGGATTGCTGACCGTTCACACTTAATCATAAACACAGACTGTAGAACCACAGCTGTTATTAAAATGGAGATAAGATAAATCTTAATTAACTGGTTGTACATCTGTAAATAAATAAACTAATCCTATGTCCCTGAATTACAAGTGACAGCTTTGCGTCAACCTGAGGAGAAGAGATTTTTTTTTTTTAAATTTCTTACTGGTTACAAATTACAGCAATAGAAAATATACAGTTTGAAAACATTAGATTTAACAGTTCTTTTAAATTTATGTCGATGATTTAATCTGAGAATGAAGGGAGTTAATGCACATTCTTACGCCTGTCTTCCTAAAACTGAGACGTAAGTTGGACTAATAAGTGGCAATGCATTCAGCTCTTGTGCTCTGTGTGGCAAATCCGTCACTGGGGCAGGTCCACTAACTTTAATGTTCCTGCCATTCCTCTGAGAAATAAAGTAAAATGGAAAAGTTAAGATCACAGCTCTGGTGCTGTCTTGGCTTTGCTGATGACCACTTTCAGATATCTGCCACAAGCATCATTATTTTGTCGCAGCTGGATATTCTGACATGATCTATGTCTGTGGTTCAAAATCTTCCCTGTCTTCAATAAATGTCTACATATTACACCTCTATAAATACAGAATTCCACATCAATATTGCTAGCAGGCCATCCTAGGGTTATTTCAATGACATTTTTATGCCTCTTATTGCTAAGTCAGTAAGGGGAAAAATATTCTTTTAATTTACTTTTAAGTTGATTAAAACTTACCGGTTCTGTGGTATCTCAGCAACTTCACTAAAATCACCAATTCATTTTATACAAGTCTCTTAAAAAACAGCTGAGGATGTCAACTTCTTGGTCTTGTGTTTAGTCCGGATTCAGTTGACCATGTTAAGTCAAGAGGTTACAACTTGATATTGCTCATTCTCATACAAGTCAAGAACTGGAAGTGTGAATTCTATCTGATTAATTCTCTGGTCCTTCTGAGATGACTAATGGTTACTCACCAAACAAAAATATTGTATTATCAGAACATTTTTGATGCTGTCATCTGCAATGCAGGAAGAAATGGGGCCATTTCTAGATACAATGGAGTTT
This sequence comes from Dicrurus megarhynchus, assembly GCA_013399195.1. Taxonomy (NCBI): domain Eukaryota; kingdom Metazoa; phylum Chordata; class Aves; order Passeriformes; family Dicruridae; genus Dicrurus; species Dicrurus megarhynchus. The sequence goes on from VXAD01013538.1 coordinate 1,037,885, forward strand.
CATTCAGCCTAGAAGTGAGGCTGACCAGTCTGTAGCTAAGATAGAAGAGAGGAAAGAAGAGAGGAAGACTTTTGGGAAACACTTAACATTTCAACAGTTAAGAAATTTTACAGTTTTTCTTTCACCAAAATTTTGCAATAGAAAAACCTATCATTTCTCATGCTATGTCTTTGAATGTGAAGTAGAAATTTACACAAAGGTAATCTGATATTCCTTAAAATACCAAAATGTTGATATAAATAGACTTTTCCAGGAAAGATAAAAGTATTGGCCAAATGTTAACCACAATATTGAAACTAGATTACACAGCAGCAAATATTTGTATTTTTTAAGATATGAGGTTCTAATTTTACATGGATAATTTCATCCAGGATTTTTTAATTGCTAAAGTGAAAGGCTGAGGTGTATTTTTGGCTTTTTAACTCACTGTTTAATGACAGCAAGGAAAGAAAAGTTTCCAAGATTTCCAGTGAGATGCAGTTAAAAGTATTTGTCTTTATTATATGGCTAATCATAATTTTTACAGTTTTTATAAAATAGTCAATTGATTTCACAAATTAACAAAATGATAACATGATGGGAAGAGAAGAGAGAGGGTGTACATTAGTAGGAAATTCTTACTAATGTGATATTCAGCCACTTATGTTTGTCATATATACACGTACAGGGGAAAAGTTTTCCTAGATTAAGTCTGAAAAAGCTACTACAAGAATCCCAGGGATACAATTAGCTTGCTCAGCCTAAATCAAGACAAATAATCCTGAGCTGAACGTCTCTCCCTCTCTTCCACTAGCAAAAGAGATACTAGAATAAAAATGAGATGTGAAAAAAAGTGAAGTATCAAATAAAACCAAAGGAGATATATTGTGGGAAAAAAAATCCAAATGTATATTTTAAAGAGCTATTTGGATGAAAGACTTGAGATAGAGCTACTTATTCCTTCTCAGTTTCTCCCCCTTTCCTGTTTGGCTCCACTATAAAGCAATAAACACCATCTGGTTTTGGAATTTTCTGCTGCTTTGCCCATGGTGCTTCTTCTACAAAATTTCCCTTGGGCCAGAATTTGCTGAGCAACCTTATCTTCCCAGAAATTAGTGGTTTTAGGAGGGATTCAGCACCTCAAAATCTCAAATTCCTGTCAAGTCTTTCTGCCTGTTGATGTGTGCCTGGATCTCATTGACTTGCCCTCCTCTCAGAGGGCTACACGAAGGATCTCAGTTGTTCCACATCATTTTAGACCAAGGACAAGCACCTCCAGAGGATTTCAGACCAAGGATAAGCCACTCCAGAGCTTGGGTCTGCACCCACCATTTCTTGCCTTTCTCTTTCCCTCCTCTCATTTCCCGAATGAGGTAGGTAGGGCTGGATTTCACAGGTTCTCCCCTGCCATGAGAAGGGGACTTGCTTTTCCAGAATCCTCACAAATCGCAGTCCTCAGCCCCTGGCTGAGACACAGACACAGAGCTGAAGCTCTGTGGCCAGCGCTGTACCTGACACCAAACCCTCTCTGAACACAGGATGCCACGTCCCCACTTCCAAGTGATGCCATCCTCCTGCCATCCATCTGCAGCACACCCAGAGAGACTGAGGCTGCGAGGTGAGGCACTTTGCCTAGCTGATCTCGTGAAAAATGTCCCCTGGTTGTCTGAACTGTGATCTGAGCTTGCTCACCCAGGACCTACAAGTACCTGACACCAGATACAGTGTGAGCAGAAGGGAAACATACAGCTGGAGGCAGCAGCAGCAGGACATCTCTTTTTAGGAGAATGTAGCTAATTTGATAATATGTAATACGAAATTTTACTGTAGGTAGTGTGTTCTCTGCAAAATACTTTCTGGAAGACAGCACATGCCAGAAATACTTTGTAGGATATCATCTAACTGGAGATTTTCCTTCTATATTAACTTCAATAGAGCATGTTCACAGTAAAATGAGCTAGAGCTACCCTTCCCACAGGGTAACACAGACCCCCCTCAGTCCTGGAATAAATGTTAGAGGAGTATCTGTGTTGCCTTTATCTAATACATGAATTAACTCAAATGATCTGGCAATCAGTTAATTTTGGAAGAAGAATTTTCACCTGCACATGCCCTCAGCAAAGATCAGGTTGCTTTTTTTGTCTGATCTCTCTCTCTTTCTGCTCTTTAAACTCCTCCACGAGAAAGCTATCACCCTTTAGCTGTTCCCCATGCACAGCCAGCTGCTGGCATGCAACCAGTAAAACCCCAACCCATAACAACATCAAGGAACAATTGCTGCTCCTGCCATCACAAGAATCCTGTTCAACTTTTGGGGTGGGTGGTTCAAGCACAACTTTTACAACAGATCACCCAGGCCAATGAAAAATTCGCTTTTGGAGCTACAGATGAGGAAATCCTAGAGGGATGAAAAATGCCACCCAGACACCTCTGAGGAATTATTTTCATTATGTGGAGATTTACTTGTAATATTGTTAAAGAAATTACTATTTACAAGCGGCCCTATATCTTTAAAGTATTTCTAACTAATACATATTGAAGGCTTCCTCACATGCTCACCACCATTGTCTCTTGGGCTTAAAAAATTATCAACTGTGGAAAACTATGGGGATACTTAAAACATCAAACAAGCTATTCATTTTGTGTTTATGAAAATGAGTAGATTGTAGCTTGTTTCTTGGAACAGCTTCTCCTGGGGAAGCTGAACACCGTGCTTGGAAAATGTTTAAAAAACAGAAACCAATTAAAACAAACAAAACAAGCAAAACCAAACAACAAATGATAAACACAAACAAACAAACCCACAAATTGTTATTCACTGAGTGACCAAAGCAAAAAGTCCCTAATTATCACCCCAGACATCTAAATATGTACAGAACAGACAAAAAGATTTTAAAAATCCACAAACAGAAACAAAAAACCAAACCAAAAAACTCTGGAGCTGGAATTCACAACAGCTGATGTGTATCTACCAAAGTATATGTCTGTATCTGGGCAGGTCACCTGAAGATGTCTTTACATGCAGCAAAGCATTAGACAAACAAATTAATGAAGATGGTGACACAATTTACCTCATTAGTTTCCTACATTCTTAATTGCATCTTTCCAGTTCTATTAACTGCTCTGACTAGATCTCCCTTGGCTATATTAGATGTTCATGATGTGGAGATCTAAAAATCATGGACCTCACCCTGATCTGCAAGATGTTCTTAGCTTTCCAGCACTAGAGGACCTTCACTCTGGTCCAAACATAATAAAATTCACTTTCATATCTTTGTTTAATCTGAACCTTTCCCACACTGGAAAATTTTATTGAAATCCTCAGTTGCGCGCCCTTCTAATTCATGCCTAACCATTTGATAACCAGTGTGTACAAACCTTTAAATATTATTCATGTCAGGGTGCCTAAATAAGATTCATGTGACTGAGAATTCTTTATTAAAATTGTGATTTAGGGGTACATGACACATAGTAACATGCCAGCTCATCCGCTACTAATCCAACTGTTCATAAATCACCTCTTTGAAAGTGAACCAGAAGAGCACAGGAAGAGTTTACTTGCAAAGACCCAGTGGCTCAGGAAATACAAACTCCATGCTGGCAGAGCATGAGTACATTTTAGAGATTAAATTATTTGCCTCTATCCCATAGTTTAAGTATAAAACACCTGAAAAAGACAAAAACAAACATACAAACAAAAAACTCAAACCACCCTTATGATGCCATGTGTATATCATTGTCCAGAAACCCTCCTGCTGTCCTGATCTCTGTAATGGGCCTGTCCAACTGATCCTGGCAAAAGGGGCAATGGCCATTCCACCTCAATCTGCCTGTGAACGAGCTCCGAATTCCACAGAGAACCCAAACAGGACGATCAGAGGGCTGGGCTATCTGTACAGGGATCAACCTCCTTACCTCCTCACCTCTGCCTCCTACTTTTGGTTGAATACAAACTTTGTCTCCCTTCTCAGGGCATAAGCTGTATCTTTCTTTATCAGCATGATGTTAGTGACCTCCATGAGCAATTCCCTTGATGGTGCACACTAAACATTGCATAAGAGAGCAATAAATCACAGTGTTGTTTAACGGTGACCACCAGTTTTCCCCCCATACTCACCAGAAGCAAAGGTGCAGGAAAAAATAACAACACAAATAGAAACAAATAAAACCGAAAATTCAGAAGTTTTATATTCAGGACTTGCCATCTGGGTCAAATGAAGTCTTTCCACAAACTTCCTATGCCCATTTGGGTGTGTGGCCAAGCCTCTTTGTACCTTATCCTCCTCACCAGCAAAGCAGAGCAGCACTTCCCTGTCTAAGGCTGCATACATCAAAGATTGTGATATACCCACATATTTTGGCAATAAATTGTAGCAGTATCTCAGGTAGATAAAATCTCCTGCAAACAAAATACTGGATTCTTTTAAAAGAATAACTTTTTTTTCAGTTCAATCAAGCTAAAAGAACAATGTTCATTATACAAACAGGTTTTCTGATGTAATTACCAGGGTTTCAAAGTCCCCTCCTGTACTTGCACTGAGGGTTATGGAACTTGTTGCCAAGCAATTACCCCTTAGATTTGCTTTAATCCATGCCGATCATTTCCCAGAGTTGATCATTACTGCAGACTTTAATTGCCTTTGTTGGCTTGTATGTTGCTGGAGCGCAAACAGAGCAGATTAACAGGAGGCTGCCAGCCACAAAACCCTTTGACAAAAAGGCGGGAACATGACTTAAGAACCTCACAGTGTACTTTATTTCGAGGACTTCCCAGAAATTGTGGTTCACACCTATATTAAACTCAGAGAAAGTCTGCAGGAGTTATATCCTGATCTCGCTGCTATCAGTTTTACGGTGGTACCAGCCATCTGTGTTGTTTGGAGTTGCAGGCAGGAAAGTCAGCAAGGAATTGAAAAAACAATGACTGAATTAAGCAGAAAGAAGGATAAGAACATTATCTGTGGATAGAGCAGTATGCAAGACAACCGAGATACCCAGTGCATGTAGATCTCAAGCCCATGCCAATAGGACAGAGTGTCCCACACTATCACTCCTGTGTGGTTTGGGTTTGCAGGTCACTGGGAAAGAAGGGCACTCTCAATTCCTACTCCAAACACGCAACCTGGTTCCCATCCCTTCAGATCATGTCATTTATCTAAAGGAAGCTGCCAGATGCAGCAGGAAGCTGGATTGAGTCTGTGATAAAAGAGATCTTTTCCTCCAATAACATGGTTTATCTATTAAGTGAAGCTGCTTTTAGAAGAGGCTCAGTAGGTTTGCAACATCCCCCCTGGTAATGAGGTTAATGAACTCGATACAGCTGATACTGCGGAGCATTCATCAGGACCATCTTCATTTAAACACCAGATATATTTGCAGCTATTCAGTGCTTTGCTATCTAACCCAAACTCACAAAAATTTCTGGTTTTCACTTTTTTTCCCACATGAGCATAAAAACTCTTTCTACATTTGCTACTTTTAACACAGATTCAGGCTAATACAAAAGAGAGGGAAATTTTGTCCACACCGTACATTGTCCTTCCCTCCCACACCATCATTATCTCTTTTCCTTTGTCGCTCAGTAACACCTAGAAGCTTTGGCAGCACGGCAGGGGTTGCACCAGCTCTCAACATTTTACAGCTACGTGGCAGTCTCAGGCTCAATTAGGGTGGTATCACAAACCCAAAGACAAGCAGGGATAATGCTCATGTATGCTTGGAAATGAGCAAAATATGGGAAGAAAGAAGTGAAGGAAACCAAATACCATATAAAAATATGATGAGCAATAGCTGGATTTACAGAAAGTTAGTGGTGACAGAGCATCAGAGGGTGACAAGTTTATGTCACCCTCAAGGTTATGTGTAGTTTATGTGGCAGGAACGTGTTGCTACAGCCACCGAACAATTATCAGACATAGTGCGTGTTTACACACAGCTGTGCCATGACAAGAACAGAATTTATAGGAAGGGAAAGAAAAAGAGCTAACTTCATGGGAATTTGATATTGCAGTGCATGAGCAACATATTGGGAGCCCAGTACGCAGTGATAATCTTTAAATGTTTGGGAACAAACTTTTTAGCAGGGTTGGTTGTGATAGGACAACAGGTAGTGGTTTTAAACTGAAGGAGGGTCAATTTAGTCTAGATATAAGAATTTTTTTTTACAATGAGGGTGGTAAAGCACTGGAACAGATTGCCCAGAAAGGTGGTAAATACCCCATCCCTGGACATATTTAAAGCCAGAGTGGATGGGGCTCCAAGCAGCCTGATGGCAGGGGCGTTGGACGAGATGATCTCTAAAGGTCCCTTCAAAACCAAATTATTTTATGATTCTATGGTCCGAATTCATGAAGAGTAGTTTCTTAAGAATCCTAGTAGAGGTACCTACCACAATCTCAGGATAAAGGCCTGGAGTGAGAGGCATGTTCTTACAGTCCCTTTGAAAGCAGCCTGATGTGCTCTGCATGGGGAGAGGCCGTAAGAGCCGGTGCTCCAAAGTCATTCTTTTTCCTCCTTCCTTGTCTAGATAAATAGTTATTCCCTATCTGTGAGAACAAACAGGCTTGTTCAACAAGAAGGTGCAATTGTGCTGTGATACTCTCCAGAACGACTGACAACATTTAGCATGTAGCTGCTACTTTGAAAATTATTTAAACTGAGCAAAATGGGAAATGAAAAAAAAAGGGTTTGCACACCTTCACTTGCTGTTTTGGGATAAAAACGAAAAGACTATGACAAAAAGGAAAATTGGGAAATGCAAATAAATTGGAGTGGAGATCATTATCCCCAAGACAGAATATTTTAACTGAGAAATTTTTGATGTGGAGATAGAAGGCACTGCTTATGCTGCATGGGACAAGACTATCATACAAGGAGAAGAAGAGAACCTGGAATAATAAAGATGGACTGGAATGCAATAGTATAAATGCAAGGTCCCACAGCTGGTAATAAACACTACAAATATTTGTCACAAGTAGAGCCTAAGGAAAGAAACACAAGATATTTTGTGTATACAGTCAACAGTGAACTATAGGCAACCAATATGTTACAACTGTGAAAAAGGATAATGCAGTCCTAAACTGTTACAGGATGCGATATTTCAAGTCAAAAATGAAGAGGGATTAAAGCCACCACACTAAAACGCAAGAATATGGGTGCAATTCCAGCCACACATTTTCAAAGCAAATTAAAATGGGAATGGACAGGAAAACAGATACTTTTTTTGCTCATTCCAATAAAAGAGATTGTCAGGAATACAAATTTTTTTCCTTATAACTGTAGGTCTGAACTATAGAGTGAAAAAAGACATTTAAACTGAAGGACTTTGCTGACTCAAGAGTGAATCACATACACACCAGTCATGAATACAATCAGCTTGGAAATTGAAAGAAAAAAATCTATTAGAGAAGTTAATCTCTAGAAATTTTCAGAGGAAAAATCCCAAAGCATAAGCAGAATTATTGTGGAACTTGATAAATTTAAGAAATACATTTTTGTGGCATATTTGCCTCCAACACAATGGGAACAGACTTAGTGAGCCAGGAGGTGACTTTCCAATCTATGACTGAAACAATCCTTTGTAGAAGAAGCAAAATTCAAAATATAAATATCCTTGAGTCTACAGTTTGAACATTTACAAGAGTTTTAAATAGTTTTAAGATTCTAAAATTTCATCCATGTCTCATAATTTGTATATCACACATCTGTTTGGCTCTTAGGTTTTTATACATAGTTTAAAGAGACATTTTTCCTTTTGTGGGATTTGTTCCTTTTTGTTTGTAGGATTCCAAACACCAGATTTAAAGCATCTGCATCAAACCCATTTCAGACATCACTGCCAGCACTTAGTCCTTCCTTTGCCATAGAACAGGGTTTTGTCGGGTTCCCTCAGCTTGACAGCATTTTTACATCTGGGAACACAAACCAAGAAAAGCTTAGGGAAGATATAACAAGAAATAATAATACTCATTCCGGCTGAAGGACGGTGCCAGAATTTGCTGCGGAAAATGACTGGTTTAGTGCTTATGTAGGCTTTTCCTGCCCAATTTAGAAGGACAACCCTTAGAAAAAGTTGCCATGAGAAATATTTCCATAGAAAGAAGGCTGCAAGTTAAGGGAGTAGGAAAGACAGAGACAACTGTTCTGCAGGGCACATGTCAGATTTTCTCTTCAATCAATATGCATCAATGAATTGGAAGTAAATTGCTGAAACTGTGCTAGCCAGGATACACACAGCTCAGGGGCTCACCCACGTGCGAGGCTTGCCCTGACCCCATGTTGATCTGGTGCTACCCAAGGTTGTTGCAGTGGATTTAAATTCAAGGTGAGAAGACATTCACCGGAAGCTGGGAAATTCACATTTGGATTGGACCCCTCCAGCTCAACTTCACTTGCTATTTTGTTAAACCCAGGTCTTCTCAGAAGGCCTAACCTGCAGGTCCTGATGCATATGGTCATATTTAAGGACAGGAGACAGAGATGTTACATATCTTCCTTTGCTCCAAAGCATATCAACATGAACACCAGTACTCCTGAGAGGTGATTTCTGAGGCATCTGCACCTTGTGGCTGGGTCTCATTGCTGTCCATGACACAAGCTGTGGGTGAAGCCTTCCTATGTCTGAGGTGTCTACAGGAGCCCTCTCCAGGGTGAATTCTCTGCTTCTCCCACAGATAAGGGCATGTACAGGATAATTTTTTTAATCTAACCGACAATTTTCACTACACTTAGAAGAACCTAGTAATGTTTACAGTTTTGTTCCCTTCCACTGTGACAAGAGTCAGCAAACAGGTCCAAAATGTACCAGCATAAGACATATGGACACATTTAAGCAGTGCATCATAATATATTCCTCTTTTTCTTTGAAAACAAGGCTAGGAAGCATGTTCTAAAATCTAGAAAATAAGTTAAAGTACACAAGAGTATTTACTTTTCTTTTCGAGACTTGAGATACAAAGAGCTTTCCTTCCACTTCATGGACTTCTCAGCCAGTTGATGGACACAGGATTAAAAACTGCACTCACAAAACAGGAAGGCTTGGATTCACCCCATCTCATGCAGGCTGAAGACTTGGTCTGTACTTAGTGGAGACAGAAAAGTCAGAATTGCCTCCCCATGACACTTTCCTCTCTATGCTGGTGCCAGAGAAACTCCAGAATTATTTTGGTACTCATAACTTCAAGTGCTGACTCTGGTTGGAGCACTGTGTTCATCCCACCACAGTGCTTCCACTGACACAAATCGTTCTGGAATTGCTGCAAAAGCCTCTGAGAAAAAACCTTAATGTAGGGCCCATAGCTGCTGCAGAGAACTCTGGCTCTCTGAAATACAGGGGATGGTGAAAAGGTTTGTGTTTCAGGAACTCTAAACAAGGGTGGCAACTGCATCATTTGTGCTGATGGTAACAGTTTGCCTCCTCTACAGCTGTTGCACAAGGAAAATATCTACTGCCCACTTTGCAGTGATTTGCCATTTTTACTGTGCCAAAGCAAGATTTTATAAGTGTCTCTGTCTTTGCACATTAAATCCAGGGTGTGTAAGACAAAAAGAATGCGGGGCTGGTGAAAAAAAATACACATAGGATTTCTTAAGGAAATTTTTCATTGTGTGGCAGAGAAAAGAGAAGCAAAGGGTGTTTTACCTGTAAAAGGACAGAATTTGAGAAGCAAATTTTAGGCAGAAAAGTCTAATGTTTTTTCTACTTCCTTTGGCCTCAGGAAGTGGAGAATCACTTTAAAGATGAATTGTGAGAGAACCCTTTAATTTCTTTTCTCATTTCAATTAAAATGGGTGCTCACTCATAGATATTTGAAATAAAAGCAACACTCTTGAGCAGCACTCAGTCAAAGAAATCAAGGGTTGGCTCAAAGAGGAAGGTTAATCAGTAGATAGAGTGTTAGCACAGAATTTACAAAACCTATTGCAGAACAGGGAGTTGAATACAAGCCTCCTATATGACCTTAAATTACATTGCCTCTCTCTACCTTGCCTTTGCTTTTCACATGTACTTGAGGTGTTCCCATAGTCCAGTAAAAGCAGACACTGGTCAGCGTGGATTAAACAAAGCAAACTTCAAAACCAAGTGCAAAACCAACTTGGTCGAGATGAGGATTAATAAAGAAATATTAGTGGATTATTTCAAGTTTCAGGTCCTGCTATAAATATTTTGCACCAATCTTTGAATGAGTACCTTGCCTTGCACATTGAAAACATTTGTGGGGCCAGGCATTATCTAACAGGAGTAGGTGGATGAGGTCCTCTTCAGTGAGGAAAATTTCTTGGGGAAGATGAAGCCAAGGGTATGAAGTCAGAGGAAAAATAATCCAAGGTGTCTTGTCAGAGCTCAACTCTGTCAGGTTTGAAGTTGAACTAGTGCATATGCAAAGACCTGTGCAGCTCTGCACCATCAAAGCCTACTGAATCAAATTCACCACCTTTGCATTTCACAAATACTTTAATCCAACAGATGTCATACTTGATTGCATGTGCCTGTAACCTTCTCTAGCTAGAAACCTGTGACTTGGTTCCAGTTAATCTACCTATCTTTTTTCCTTCCTCAAATTGGTGTTACTTAGATGTTAGCTACAAAAGCCCCTGCCTGGCACAATTCTGTGTGTTTTAGTCATATGTTCCAGTATGAATGGGGTGTTTGATATATAAGTCATAAAAGAACTATCCTCTAGAAAAAATATCATTATCTGACACTGCACAAAGTGCATGTCAAATTGCCCTTAAGTTTCAGTCATTTAAGGCTTTTAATTTCTGAATGCAATTGTAAAAATGAAAGCTTTGCTCCAATCTCAAGCTTTGTTAATCACATGTTTAAAAATCAGAAAAATAAACACCGTCAGCACACAGAGCTCCAACTGATCATGATTTCCACCTTCATCCTGTGACTGAACAGGTGTCTTCATTTCCACAGGACACAAGAATGGAAATTCTTTGAAAATGTTATAAATAACTTTTCTACTTAATCTGTCTTAATCTTGCCTTATTTTAGTAATCCACTGTTTACTCCTCCTTGCACTGGCAAATCAGGGGACCAAAATATGTGTAATTATTTACATTAGTTTTAAATATGTCAGGTAAAAAAGCTTCTCCTCCCTTAATATACTTTTAATAAAACCATTTTTCCATCAACAGCTTCTGCTTTGACCTCTGTTTGAGACACCACCCTGTGCTCTGATGTAATACACTGCATTCACATGCTCATTTCCAGCCCAGCTCAGGCAATGGCAGTGAGTGCTTTAAGAAGACAGACAGGTGGCTCCCTTAATTTGAGCTCATTTTCTGATTTCTTGCTATCAGTATCCCATAATACTGCTTCATTTCCTGCTTTTGCTACCCATTGCCAAATCATAGCTAATTTCAGGGCCTGACCATAAAACTTCATCTGTCCAGATGGATTCCTGCCCCTCTCTGGAGCTTGACACCTCTGTTTGGCTCCCTGCCGTTGTGAAGATTTTTTGACAGCCATGCAAACACCAAATTAGGGCTGATGAGGATGAACTCCACAGGGTATTCTGTTCAACAGTAAAACCTCAGGCATATTCACTAATACTCTGAAACAGCAAATTCATTTTCCAAAATAATATTGTGTTAGGTCTGCAGATTGCACTGATGCCACCAATACTTTCATCACTGAGTATTAAGATTTCTTTTTCTTTCCTTTAATCTTCGAAGATACAACTTTCCACCTGATAAAAATCAGCAAAGTATGTTGATAAGCACATAATCAGCTACGCCTTTAGATTAGGTTATATTTGATTTAACATTATTAATTATTCTGCTTTCCAATGAGTAATCAGCCAAGTGATTGCCTACCCAAGCCATACCAGAACATCCACACATATTGTGTAACCTGCAACTGTGGTAACCTGAAGGATTCCTCACACTATAAAGATCTGGATAGAAAACTTGATGAGCGATGTAGGAATTTCTTCAACAGCTACAGACATCTGTAGGCCAACATCTGGACACCACGTGCAGGTTTAGGATGTACAAGAACCAAAGGAGAAAGAAGATTGTACTGTCTTGAGTACATTTTAACTTCAGTAGCCTTCATCCCTTCTGGGCAATAAAATGGTTGAGTTGAAGTACAGAGTAGAGCAGGAGCAGAACCTAAAGGTGAGCACAAAAAGACAGAATTCCTGCTAATATAAAGAGCTCCATCGAAGCAAAAAGACAAGAAACTGTGGTCAAAGGAATTACAAAACTATGTGCCAACCAAGCCTGCAGTCAGGAGAGTCTTATAAGCACACAAAGACACCAAATATTTCTTCATAAATTTAAAGCCAGACAGGCCCATTAAAAGATTAAGCCTAGCCTCTTGCATGACAGTCTCCATTAAACCACATACTACACTCCTGGGTTGAGTGTAGGAGTTTAGGTTTGACTAAAGCTCATCTTGCAAAAATGCATACAGGCCTGATTTGAAAACATCAAGAAAAGCAAGATCCAGTACTTTCCTTGAGGACTCTACCCCAGACTAGGAAAAAAATTTAAAAATAAAAAAACCCCACCCCAAATAAAACCCAAAACAAAACAAAACAAAAAAGTTATTTTAGTGGCAAAATTTTCATTCCGTTTAGAGCCCTTGTTTCTGATTAAGTCTTTCTGTGCTAGACTGAGCAGAATTCAACAACGAGTATTTTCTCTACTGAAAATATTTCTGTTTCACAGTGAAGTCATCCCTGTATCTTTCTTGCTAGGCAGACGAGTATCCTTAGGTTTCTCTCTGTTATTTCTGCTTAGAAGAAAGTTTGTTAACGAGATTGAAATTACAGCTAATGACTACAGTTTGCCCCTAAAAGTGAGTAAATTAAACTGACAGTAAAACTGACAACTTTTTAAAGGTGAAAAGTGACAAAGAAGAGACAAATTCTCATAAAAACATCAACCAAGACATACAATGGGAAATTTCCTTGTGGTTTGTTACTCAACCATTAGATGTCCCCACGTGCCATCAGGAAGGACACTGGCCGGGCAAACAAAAGGGACTGAACAGCCACACAAGCCTGTGGGTGTGTGTTTCATCCACATTTACTGTTTGAGAGCAACAATGATTTTCTGACTGTTGGTTCCAGAGGGAAGATTCCAAAGCTGCAGTGACTAAGAAAAAGCTCACTCGAGATCTTATTCAAACAGCCACAGGTTGAACCTTAGTTATTAAAGTCAGTGGTCTCTGTACAAAGAAACAAGGTTGGAGTAGACAACAGAGGCCAAGTTATTGATGGATATTTATTTACCTACAGATCAGATCTAATCATTTGGTTCTCCTGCACTAGTGGCCAAATTGCATCTCCCCACCGGAACCACACGCGACTTTAGAAAGCAAACAAGGTAAGACCACATCTTCAGCTGCTGTAAATTAAAATTAGTCAATTAATACCTTAATCTCAAACACTAGTGAGATGGCTGGAGCACTTACTGCTCACAGAGATTGCCAGCCCTGCCACTGGGGCAGCCCAACACAATGACTCACAGGCACTGAAGAAAGGCACATGAAAGTAAACTTCAGGTAGTTGAGCACTGAGCATTGTAGTTCAAGGTCAGCTTCACCAGCATTTCAGCAAGACACTGACCACCAGGAGAGAAATGGGGGTGACAGCTAGGTGCAATAACTGCCTCAGTCACCTCAGTTCAATCTACCTGTGCTCATGAGTGACCTCCTCTCTTCAGTGACAAGCACAAATATCTTCAATGACATTTTTAGATGAAGAGCAGGTGCTTGAGAACCATTGTTTTACCTTTATTTATTATTTTTGTTAGCTGAATGCTGAACTTGCAAGCCTAGTTCATCTCCTGAACAACGTAACTTTGTGCTTATTATGAGCAAAGAACTGTAGTGTTCTAACCAATATTTATTCTTTTGTTCACAAAATAATTTCATTTACTGAAACAAGCACAAGAACATGGTGTCCTTTTCAGCCCTACTAGTTATCAACATTTCCTGTGCTTCAACAGATAATCACACACACACAAAAAATAAAAACCATTAAGGAATGCAGTGATAGCCAAAGGATCATTTCTAGATTTACTTAGTCAACACACAGGAACATGCAGACACTCCCCTTTTCATTAACTGAGGAACCAGCTTGGAGATGGCACAGGGAGTTTCACAACACTTCCTTTCTGACAGATGAAAGGCTGCAGATTATTCAGTAGTGAAGGTGAGCCAGGGGAAGACAGGAACATCCAGGATGACAAGGCTGTCCACACCCACTAGCAATTTTTAACCAGAGGACTGAGGTACAAGCAAATATGTGCCAGCTACATCTGTAAAACTATTTCTTTTAGATGTTCAAGGACAAGACTGAAAAGGCTGCAGAGAATTTGCCAGGAGCCCATTTGAAAAGCCACCACCGATGGGCTGACATTTCAATAGAGATGTGGATGGGGCTGGCCCAAGTACCTTCAGCTGGAGTGGAGTCAAGACCCTGCACACTTAAAGAAAAATTTCCTGAGGTATTTGAGGACATTGAGTTTTTCTATGTCTCCAGTGCTGTGCAAGACATTAGGCACTATATGCTTTACTTGGAAAAAAACATTCATTTCATGGCAATCATGAATGTACAGTCAAAAATGCTTTCGCTCCACCACACACATGCCTCCCACCCCCTTGTGCTAACCAGCAGGACTACAAGCAGGAACATATGCTCTTCCTTTCTCCCCCACCCTTCTTTCCCTCCTTAGTGACAGAAGGTACTTACACTGGCAGCTCCAGAGCAGTAACTTTCACAGACATGCTTGGCTCATACCACAAGTGGTTAACCAAGACATCAATAAACTACTCAGCAGAGGACTCCAGGGGCTTACCTCCGCTGAGTCCTCCCTTGCGGCTGGATTCCAGCAGCGTGAAGCCAGCTGCTGGCTCCAGCTCCGCTAGGAGGTGGCTGCAGCCCCGCACCCGTCCCCCGGCTCCCTGCAGGCTGCACACAGAGGTTTTGCTTCTGGGGCCCCAGCACACATGGCCTCCTCCTCGTTTGCTTTGGCTGCTCTCAGACACCTGGCCTGAATCTTCCCTTGTCACTGTTGCAATAATGGTTTGAGGAGCAGGGTCAAGGCAGGCCAGGAGACCTGGATGGCTCTGGCTGGAATAATAAGGGATTTGTTCAGCCAACAACAGGCAACAGGTTTGACTCTTCCCAGGACTGGGGACGTAGTAGAAAATGTCTGAGGTTTTGACTACAGGGCTACAGCAGGCAATTCAAAACCTCTTCCTGTAGATGCACTTTTTATGGGCCAAAACAAGTCCATGTAAGAGGAGTTTCTGCCAGGAGCATTTCTTCCAGGTCTCCAAGCAGAATAAACAAAGCACTCCAGTGAGGGGATAAGGACATGCTCACAACACTTTGGGTCAGTATTGCAGCACTGCCTGAGATCCCAAAGCCCTGCAGGGGTTTGGTACACAGCAAAAGCTCCTTGGGCAAACCTGGCCACCAGTCAACCCAAAAGGAACAAGGCAGGGGTTGTGCAGTGGTGGGGTCAGTGTCACATCATGGAACCAGGGCAGCCCCAACCCTCTTGGTTGCACTCCAGTGTGAATCCAGTCCCTTTGGAGACCTATGAGTAGGGATGACTGATACACCAGAACACAGCACACTGAGCTGACCGGAGAGGTAAACTCTCCTGTTCACTTCCCTGTAAGCATGACTACTGACTCCCAGAGTTGAAGGACCTCTCTTCTCTCCCTACTGGCCAGTGTGTCCCCAGCCTCCTCCCAGTTGCCCCCATCCTGCAGTTTGACAGCATCTTAGACCAATGCAGAGGTCACTTCACTGAACTGAAGTGCTGGGCATCTCAGAACAGAGAGCTAACCCAGCTCCCAGGGGAGCCTCCTCCTTGAAAGTCAAGAAAAGTTTCAGTAGCTGGAGTGGAAATGTGATAAACTTGACCTTGAAACAAGATGCCATTTCCTGGGGGTAAGAATGATTAAACACTGGGACAGTTTGCCAAGTGAGAGGAGGATTCACTTAGATCCTTTATAACAAGATTAGATCTCTTTATCAAACCTATGACTTAATCCCATTTCTGGGGAGAAGTTCTAGTCTAAATGAGCCAGAGGGGAAAGGGGGGTGAAATTTGCTAATCACTGCCTCCTTCTTAACCCGGAGTCCATGTGTCTCTGAACATACCATAACTAATGACAGTCGTGGTGCAACAAGATCAGAAAGATTTACTCCTTCCTAGAGCACACCCTGCTTTAAAAACAAACAAACAGACAAACAAAAAAAAAAAGAAAAAAGGTGAGAATAATGTTGGATGACCTATGGATTTCTGATTTCTCTAACCATACATGTGAGATTGCAGAAGTCAGATAATTTGACTAGCAGCACTGGAAGACTCTCTTCCACCGAGTCTCCTATGGATGTGAGGTCACCCTTGAGTGCACCTAATCTGGTTTCCAAGCACTGCATCTCCTAATCCTGATACAACTGGTAGCTTTCCCCAGTGAGCTACACTGGCCCTCGAGGTTCCACTGCAAGAATGAGGTCAGGTCACCCTGCTGCCAGTGTCTGGGATGAGACATGAGGTGAGCAAGTGACTCTCCCAGATAATTCATGAGACTTGACAAGCCTAAATGTAGCCAAGTAGGTTTTAGACCTTCCAGCAATTCCCTTCCAGCAAGTTGAGTTCCATCAGAGGTGACACAGCTAATCTCTTCTCCCCTATGCCCTTCAGGGAACAGAAGTAGAAATGGGGCTTGGTCTACAGAGTAGCTCATGTCATGGCTAACAGCTTCTACTGCTTTTGGCCTCTCTGTCCTATGCCTGGCCTTCATGATCTTCTTTGCCATAAACACATCAGCTCATCCACCAAACAAGACTGAAAATGAAGACAGAAGAGGGAAATAAGAAATTTCCTAGTCAGCAATCCCAGCAAGAATTATTCTTTATCAGGCAGTGTAAAATATACTAGAACTCTAAATCTTGTAATATATCAGACCAATAGTTATTTATGTTTGTGGCATTGTTACAGCATCCATACCAGCACCAATCTTGCTATGTATGGTTCACAGATTTTAAGGTCAGATGTTTGGGATCATCCAGGCGGTATAACACAAACCGCTGAATTTCAGCCAGAATTTCACCCACATCAATCCCATACACTCACTTGAGCAGATTACTTGGGAAACACCTTCTTTCAGCTCAGGGAGATCTTTGATTTACATACAGATGGTTCCTTTCTATTTCCTTTGAAAATGATGGCTAAGGTTAGAGGAAAACAGGAGACAACAACAACAAAACCATCTCCATCAATGCAACTCCCCACCCAGTTAGTGAGGAATTCTGAGTAATTTGCACCAGAGACACTCGGATTTTCTGCAAACTGCCATAAAGTGGAAAATACCAGGTGACAGCTCCATACTGGAGATGCTTCAGCACTCAGTGGGCTTATATAAAAAGCCATAATACATAGAAAAGTCAAATGTGCCTTCAAAATTACCTCATCTTTTATTTAGAGGTTATTTCACCCTTGTCTTCCTTTATCTTTCTTTATATGAGTGAAGTGGGGAGGCTGGACAAAACTGAGGAAGTTTAGGTTACTAAGTGGAACTAGAGTTTATGGTGAAAGTTAGGCTCTGGAGGAAGGATTCCTCATCACCACCCCCACAGCCAACCCCCCTCTGCTTTGCAGTCAGCTTTGTTTAGGTGCTTCTTCCCAGCTCCAGCCCCCACCCTCTGCTTGGTGATAAGACTGTCTAGTAAAAGAGGAAAACACAAACAGAAAGCGATGGAGGGCACCTGGATGAGGGATAAAAATAGCAGCGGGGTTTTTTATAGTGGCATCCTTTGTAGCATTAGAGTGAAAATTCTGGCAGCATTTCTATTTAACGGGATTGGTATCTCCAAGGGGGAGAAACACATATATGCCCTTCTCCAAAAAAAAAAAAAGTCAATAGGCTGAGTTTTGGCCATGTCAGTGACATGAGTTAGAAATCAGCTAGAACTGCTGAAATACAACACTCAGGAGAACAGTGAAAAACCCCTCCTGGAGCACAGGGTGATGGAGGATGCAGGGGAGAAGTCCCAGCTCCAACCTGCTTGGCAGCCCAAGCTCACACTATTCTCACTACCTTTTTCTTGTCCCTCTTCCACCCCTTACCTATTTTGAGGCTCTTTGGAGCAGGCTGCCTCTACCTCTGTAGCACCTGGAAGACCGATTATGATCTCTAGGCTCTACCATAACATAAATAGTGAGACTCCAGTTGGCTCCAAGGTCCACATATCTCACTAACTACTAACAAGTTAGAAGTTCTTACTTGGGGAAAAAAAGAAAAAGCTATTAATTTTAAAAATTAGTAGCAGTAGCAAATCTGCACCTTATATTTTCCCATTTAAAACAGAAACAGTGCTGAAGAGCAAGATGGAGTATTCAAGGAAAGAAATGCCAATACTAGTTTTCTTCCTCTCCAGAAAATTCTTGGTATCTCTCCTATTCTTTCTGGTATAAATCATCCCTAAACCTATTTGGATAAAGACAACATTTGCACTGAGATTTATTGTCTCCTAATGGTGTGCTGTAGCCTTCTGGTGAAGTTGCTAACACTGGGTATCTTCCAAGACCAGATCCCAGACCCTTGTCTACAATTCTCACTCTGCTCCAGAATATCTATTGTATTTTGTTCCTCTTTTCCAACAACTATTAGAATGTATTCTGCCAGTGATATTGATGCTCCCCTCCTCATCTGGCCAGATTTGGAAAACTTTCTGCAGCTGCTGAGCAAGCAGGCTTTGCTGGCTCCTGTCTCCCAAATTACCAAAAAAAACCCCAAACCAAACAAAAAAAAAAAAAACCCCAAAAAACCCTCTAGACCCAGACATCCTCCAAACTCTGACTTTCAGAAGAAGTGAATTATGCAGTGAATTCAACCCCCAAAATTTCTAACGGGATGTAATTTAAATGCAAACATTTGGCTTTCAGGTTTATGATATTCCTAAGTGGCACCAAATCAAATGTTTTCTAAAGCTGACTGAGAACTGAATTGGTCCTTTCAGGTAGATGTTCTTCTGTTTACTTTAGAGGATGACACTGATGTAGCTTTACTCGGTAACTAATCAATAATTTAATTTTGATCCCTAACTAAATGAAGATCGATAAATATCAGGCACTTTTAAATTGGGTTTAATTAGTGTTTATGCATGTATTCCAGGGCTCTGATTCACAAACTGTGGCAACTCCACAATGAATCTTGTCTTTCTGCTAGAAGATTCTTGCCCATGCCCATGTTGGAGGCAGCAGATGGTCCTGAGACACGCAGGGTTTGGGTGCCCTCGTCGTAACGGGAAGTAATTTCATAAACCTTATCACGACGTCAGTGTTCAAAGGGAGCAATGTAGGTGATGTGGAGAGGGAGAAAGGGACATCAAAGAGGCAGCTGGGGAGGGGCCCGGCTTTGAATTTCGAACTGTGGGTTAGAGGCAGCTCAGGAACAGCTGATGAGAGTGATGAGCAGCACAGAAAGACGTCAGCACAGGGAGAGATGGAAGAGATTGCATCTGTTTCCTTCAGAGACTATGCAAACAGGGAGTGACATAGTGCCAGCCTGTAAAAAAATTAATAGTCTAGAGAAGGTATGTCTACCAACACACAAGAGCTCCTAGCACACCAGAGGTAATTGCAGATCAGCAGACGGATATTTTAGAGGGTAAAACCACCTGCAGATCTCATTCTTACCGTTGGTCAACACCAGAACAGCAGAAAAGAAGCTGAGCCATGGTAGACAAGCTTCCAGCTGGTCTTGTAGAGAAGAGTGCCCTGCTCTGTGGAGAGAAGGAAGGTTTAATTCCCTAAGCACAAGCCATGCCAAGCCTCTCACCCTCTGGGCTGGAGCAGGTCCTGGCCTGCTTCATGTGCCAGCACAGGCACGGCCAGTCAGGTGAAGAAATTAGCTGCAATCCAAAAGGTGCAAGATCCTTATCAGAGCCCAGCATTGCACTCAATGGGAAAGGAAAACACATCAGCAGAAGCCAACCACGTGTTGGGAGAGATTACAGAGAAACACACTCTAGGGATATGTTATTCCTGACCCTTCCCTACTCTTCTTCCAAAGTCACTGGTACCAAGGTTTGGCAAATCATTGTCACTGTGGTTCTCAGGTTTTGGTACCCCAACACTGATGTTAACAACAACCACCCCCTCTCAATGGAAATGATCACAACCCCACCAGCTAAAGGCCTCCGTCACCTTACAGCTTTCCTAGATGTAAATGCACACACATAGCACACAGTGGACCGGTCTGGGAAAACCACATCCCATGGGCAAAGGAAGATGCACTCCTAAACCTGCAGTTTTGCCAGCGTAACCACATTGGCCCTTAGGATGTCTGCCTGGAAAGTTGTGGTGCTGGAAGTCCATGCTTCTTCGTGCCCTGACATAATGAGGGTGTGCATTTATCTATCATACTTCATTTTAAATAAATATCAATATTTTTTCCCCTGGGCTCTCCTTTCTTGTTTTGTCAAGAGCAATGATTGTATCATAGCCAACATTATGATGCAAAATCAGAGGGAAGAAAATGCCTTAGAAAGGTGGCATCATCTGAATAGGTGTGATGGCTGCTTGCATTAGCTCAAGTATCTTTCTCCCTGAAGTCTGACCCTAGGTGTAAATCGGAAAAGCCTGACGGAACATAAAAAGAAGTACTATCCTGTTGACCCAGTTTTCATAGAGAGCAGTGTGTATAATTATTTTGGCCACCTGCAGCTGATAAACCAATCCCGTGTGAGGTTAAAAATTATCCAGGCATTTACTGGTGACACAGCAGTATGCTAGAAACCTGCACAGCAAACCTGCTCAGCCACACTCTGCTGGAGGGAGGTGTGGTGAGGCATGAGCCAGGACTGAGATAGCTCTGCTGGCAGATGTCCTCAGCACAGACAGAGCCCTACAGAATTCTGCTTAGGTGGTTTATATCATTCAGGAATGGTAAAAATGAGTGATATCACAAATACCTTATTTTGCGAGAAGATAGGAGCTGCACAAGGGCTGTGCTCCAGCCTGCAGGAATATCAGTAGTTTTCAGCAGTAAATAAAGCACTCTTGGAACTACTCCATTGCTGCAGGAAAACCACTCCCTGTGGGAAAAGTTATGCTACTAAAAGTGCAATTCTTTTTCCTATAAATAGCATCAGTGTAAACGTTTTCTGCCAGAAAAGCTGGGACAGTGAGAGTGCCCCTTCTGCAGGCCCCAGCAGATGCCGGTGTGCTGGCAGAAGTCCTCAGCAGGGACTGGGAGGAATTTGCTGAGAGAGCATCCTCCGTGTCTGTGCTGATGACGCCACTCCTGGACAGTGCCAGGCCACGATCAGGGATCGCAGAGATGAGCTGCAGCAGTTTGGGCTCACACAGCATGTTTTCCCCAGAGATGAGACTGGTGCTCCAGGCAGCAGAGCAGCACAGGTTAGGCACTCAGGTGTGAACATGACCTCCAGATGTTCAGTGGGTCTTGCAGCCCTGGGAAAAAGGTTCCTGGAAAACCCAGCACGGAGCAAATCTAGCCCCTCACAAACCACTTACTTATTACCCCCTTTTGGGAAGAACTAGAAGAATTATTTTTAAATATGAAAACATAATTTTGGGTAGAGTGCATAACCTTCTTAGACCACCCAGCTGGGGTGTGCGAGACAAGGGTTTATATGCTTTCATTTTTCACAACTAAAACATATTCTTTTCCTTTTCTTTTTTTTTTTTTTTTTTGGCATTTGATGTGTTACAGAGCCTCAGTGAATACCCAGAAAAAAATATAGCTGTTATTAATTGTTCTAAAATTAAGTGACCTACTTGGGAAAGCATTTTCCCTGTAACTTAATGCAGGAGTGCAAATGGATATAATTATATAGGCATAACTTCCTACTCTGTCTTGGGTTTTTTTATGTCATTTGGGAAGGGATTGAAATTCAGCCCAAACGTTCCCATTTATATGGGAAAAAAAGGTGAGATTCTTAAGAAAAATTATAGTTATACTACACAGTCTAAAACATTGGCATTAATGGTAATTGTATAATGCACCATATAAAAAAACCTAATTCCCATGTCTTCCATTACAGTTTATATCCTGATTTCATGCAAAATTAGAGTAAGCTATTAACAGCAGTGGACTTCCTAAAGATTTACTCTAGATTAGAAGATTCTCATCTGCTCTTAGCATGGAAACAGTAAATATTACTTGAATACAAACACAACTGAACTGTAAACCAGCTCATTACACCTCAGGTCTTTACTAAGTAATGATTATTCTCTGTTAAAAACACCAGTACAGGCAAGTTTTTCCTTTAACAAGTTTCCCTCAAGACTGGCCAGCTAATGAACAGGTTTTAATGATTATACTGAGCCATTTTTGAGGAATTATTGAGATTTGTACTCAAGTACAGAAAATGGACATCAGGCAAAAGTCCCATGTGTCCCCACAGTTCACCAGGTCTGCATGATCCACATCCCTATGAGATATCACATTTGTAACACATCTGTTGTAGTCACATCTGCTGGGGAAGCCTAATCAGGGCTCCCTTTGGCACAGATAAGTGACAAGATATGTTGTCATAAGGACATTTCTGCTTAGCAAGCCAAGCACAGCACAGGTCCTCTGCTGAGAAGATGCACTTTCCCTGCCTCCAAAGCCAACCAGAAATGGTACTGTGGCCCCTGTTTGCTCAATGCCTGTCTGCCACAGAGGCCAGGCCCAAATACAACCCAAATCAAGTCCTCTGTGATGGCTGAAGCAATGCCACAAAGTCCAATAGCTGCACTGCTGGCATGACTCTGCTCTGGTAGCACTCAGATGGCAGCCATGGCCAGCTTACTGCTGACAGCCATCCTGTGCAGGGTGCTGTGGGTGCGAGAGGCAGGTCCAGCTCCTCCTTGGCTTCTGCTTCCACCCTTCAGATTGTGCTTTTCACAGCTCGGTTATCGAGGCAGATGGCTGCCTGCAGAGCCCCAGGCAAACGGACAGATGGGCTCTCCTCCGCTCAGAACTAAGAGCAACACTTTGCTGACCTTGCCTGTTTTCCTGGCTAGGATCAGTCAAAAAAACTTTTCTGTAGCTTCAATTCCTGCCTCCTCTTGAAGTAAATTGGAACCAATGCAAATCTTCGTTTTCCTCATCTGCCTGCAGATGCAACACCAGGTTGGGTCTTCGCACTCCGAGATGAGCCTGAACTGATTCTAAACTCAATGGTGCTCCATCTCCTCCTGAACTCAGATTGCTCCCCTGCTGCCTTTGTTCTAGATCTGATCAGGCAAGGAAATATTCAGCACATCATCTCTACATACTCCAAGCAGAACATTACCTTTGTTCATATTCATGATCACATGCATTTATGATGCCATAAATGCTTAGAAGAGCCTTCAGGATCCATGTCATTTGGGAGGAGGAAAGAAGAGATAGTAGGGAATATTAAAAAAAAAAAAATTTATGTGGGAACATGCTGACCTCAGAACTAATTAACTATCACATCACTTGGTAACTAGCTTCATCTGACGTTGTTACCCTTGAGGCAGAGGTGAAGGTGGTGAGGCACTGGAACAGGTTGTCCAAAGAAGTTGTGGATGTCCCACTGGAGCCCTGAGCAACCTGATCTAGTTGGTGGCACCCCTGCCCACAGCAGGGGGATTTGAACTAGATGATCTTTAAGGTCCCTTCTAATTCAAACTATTCTATAATTCTATGAGAAACCATAAAGGGAGGAAAAAATAGAAGCAACTGAGCCGTGAGACATTCCAACCCTCACCCTCCAAAGCCAAGATGGGAGTACCTGTGTGGCAAAAAAATACAGAGGTTTGGGGAGTACTAAATTAATTCAGGCAGCCCTTTCTGATGTAAACTTCCATATTCAGCTTATAAATTCAACTCATAAAAGTAGGACAGGAGGAAAAAACCCCAAAATGTACTTCATCGTAAGAGATACAAAAATCCATTTGGACCTTTTGCAATCTATACAATCCCTTCTCCAACACAATTTCAGATATTGATGCTGTGGGAGCACAGACAGCAAGAAGACAAGCAGGTACTTGGTGGGACATTTAGGCCTTTGCATTTGGTCTAGGAAGTGTTGCAACAATCTGAAAATTGCACCAGAGCTGCTGAAAACAAGCCTGTAGAAACTGAACATGACAGACCTGCCCCTAAGGCTTTTGAGCTTTAGCAAACCTTTCAAAAGCCTGGTTTGAGGAAGGAATTTGAGAGAAAATTCCAAGTCAACAGCTTTACTGTAAATATTTCACTCTGAAGTTGATCTCCTTTCCCACCTGCTTTTATAGTAATGTTGCATCATGTTCTCTCCTTCTCCCAAATATCTGTTCTTTGCACTGCTTTGCTGTCCCTCAACCTTCCATTCAATCCACCTAAAAATCAAGGAACATTGCATGCAGTAGGAAAAGGAATGGAGGAGAGAGGAGATCCAATGGAGAGTAACTGCACATTTTGGTGCCATGAAGCTGGTCATGATTTCTCAGTAACAGCCTCACAAACCTGCTGAACTGAAGAGGAAAACTGTTGGCTTTTAGCTCACAGGGCTCTTGACTCCCTGCTCAGCAAAAAACCCTCACCTGCTTGCCGAGGTCAGTCCTGCAGCACTCCATCTGCAGGAATCACACAGTGGCCCATTACTGAGTGAAAGCTCTGCTCCCACTGCCTCTGGGGCCCCTACATCAGGAGCTTGTAGGTGAAAATGGAATCCAGCCTTGTCTGCAGGGCTTGCTCTACAAAGGGGATTGCTCAGGGAGAGGAAATCCAGCATAGAGACTGGGAATTTAAAAGCCCCTCTAACTCCCTATCAAAATTGGAACCCACAATGACATCACCGTTCTTGCAGAGCTTGCAAGCACCTCCAGGCATGTCTCTTGAATTCCCGGCTACCTGCACTTCCCTCTTATTTCCTCTTTTATTTACTCTGCCTAAGGCAAAGAGGGTCTCCAACATTCATCCTCAGGAAGAACATCTATTCCCGTGTCCCCGATTTTTCCCTCCCCACTCTCCTTTGCATACTAGCACCCTACAACCTTTTTTCATCTTCCCTCCAGAGGAAGCAGGATTTACACCAGCCCAAACCCTCCAGCTGACTCGTGTGCAGGCTACTGGCCTCTACTTATGCATCACCTCCAAAGCTTTCATTTGGCAGGCAGTCTCAAAACTGCCAGCATGCTACATTAACCTGCATTTCTCTCTTCATTCACCACTCTTAATTAGTGTTTAGGAATGTATTAACGTGGGGCTAAGCCACAAAGTTTGCATCTGGGCTTGCCTCATATTTGAGGAGCTGAGCTAGCATCAAAGCCTGGTGAAGAGTCACCCCTTCCTCACGTAGCAGCTGAAAGCAAGAGCATAGCAGTGACTCCCCATCACAGAATTCCCTCTTCTGCTTGAATATACAATCACTTTTTTCCCCTGCTTTCACAACTCTAAGTCGCTGAACAGTCATTTGGTCCAGTAACTGAAGCTGTTCAGAAACTACCAGCATTTCTAGCTTGACCAAAGTCTTTGCCTTCAGGCAAGGATGTAACAAAAAGTGATCAGTGATAGTGGATGAGTTAAGCAACATCAAGTCTCTCTGTAGCCGCTTTAGGAGTGCATATATGAGCTAGTTATTACAGAGTTTCATGTATATGTGTGATAGATAAGTCTAAGTTCGCAGCAAGATAGTTACTCTGATATCACAGGCTCTGAAATAGCTGCAAGGTCAAAGAGAGGTGGCAGAGGAGACAAGAGGGCCTTTTCTGCTCTTCCTCCAGTGGCCCACCTCACCAGCAAGGTGCTAGAAGGCAAGTTGAAGTCTGAACTTCCTCAGTGCATGCTTCCATGGTGCAGCTTCTCCTACACGCTGCTATGCTTGGGACACGGGTGTGTTCGCTAATGTCTGTGGCTATGGAGGTCTGAAGGGGTCCTGAGGTTCCCAAAGCAGCTGGAAGGGACACTGAGAAATCTGCCCTCACTGCTGCCCTCTCCCAGGGTCTTTGTGTGGCCACCAAAACCCTGCTCCCTGCTTCGCCTTGATGGTGTAGGGAAGCCTGTAAGTAACAACCAGCATCACCAAGCAAATGGCCCTGCTAAGGACAACAACCAGAGGCAGCACTGTGCCAGGGACAGTTGTTCAGACAAAACATCAGTCCACACCTGAAGGAGACCACCCCTCTTCCTGCCCCAGATCCTTCGCTTAGATTTCCAGCAGCACCGACCCTTTTGGCAGTAGGAGCAGATCTGCACTGCAAACAGTAATGCTGTGATGCACTGACGTACCTGAGACATCTCAGAGCCACCCAGCTTACAGTACAGGCCCTTCTCCACCAACTGCTGATCTCAAAAGAGGCTGTAAAACCTGTATGGACAAAGTGAGGTAAGTGAATTTTGTCTAAGCTCTGAGCTGCCATGGGACTCAGGTACTGAGGCTGGATGATTTAAAGTTGCTTGGTATCTGTTTTAATCATAATATTGCAGACATGTAACACACCTGCACTCCATATGCTGTATCATTTTAACTGAGTGACCTACAAATGGGTTCTCCAATTTTCCGTGTACAAAAAAGCTAAGGGTAGTTGGGAATCTTCATCACACAAAATAATCCAGGAGATTTCCCATTTCAGGGCTCCTCAAGGACCCCATCTACTCAGTGTCTAGCAGACAGCCGCTTCTGGGACTCTGAGGGAGGGAGTATGACAACTGTCACATTAACTGCAGTGCAGGGGAAAACGACCAAGCATGTAAATGTAAGGATGTAAGAATGACCTTGAACCATCCAATTAACAGTATCATGAGTAAATTCCACAGCACACACACACAGAGCCTTTGACTTCATAGACATAATATAATTTTCTGTCTGTTTAGGAGATAGAATAACAAGGGAAGCTGCTGAGAAGAACATGAGCTGAAGGCAGAGATACCTTCTGGTTAAATATCAGAGCACTAACGACGTAGTAGCTGTAGATATTAGCACGTTGTTTGTGGGGGCTGGCACATGTACCTATCCAGCCTTTTCATCACACATGTAGACAGAATGTGGTGTTCTGAAGCACACAGTAGTCTCAACTCTAACTTGTAAATTTTTTTAATCATCCATTTAAAAAAATAAGGAAAAAAAAAAAGAAAAAAAGTGCCCAGTCCTTAGTAAGGAGCAGAGCTAGATGGTCGGAAAGTGCATATTCTAATTTTTTATCTCTCTTCTCACCAAACGTGCAATGCATCTCTCAGTGCCCTTTCCCATGACACTAATAGGAGGGTACATCTACTCTAGAAGAAGGACTGGAACTATATTGGTACAGGAGGGTTACCCTACATCCATTGGATAATATGGTTTGGATCTGCAGATAAGTCCTAGTGGAAGTGAACAGGGAGAAGAGATGCTCCCTGCTGCCCAAACACACAGGCTGCGATGGGTGAGAGAAAATCTGGGGCTTCCCAGATTCCCTTCATCTATACCTGTATGCAGTGTAGGACCGTGTACTTTGGTCCTCAGGCCCTCCCTCCCCCATCCCTGCTGCACATCTGTTCCAGCCCTTTCAGGGCTAAGGCAGGCAGTACGGTCACTACAACATACTTGGCCCCACAAGATGGGGTCTGAGCTTGAAGTGCCTTTGCGATGCAAATGATAACAGGAACAATAATGGTTGTAGCTCACTGACAACCTCTTCTTTCCTTTCTAAGACTGGGTGTAAATAACGTTCTTATCTTCTAAGAAATACCTCTGGCATCCCTGACTAAGTGATAAGTAGAAAAAAGAGAGACACTCAGCTGTTGATCAAGAGGGAGGAGAGTGATTAGCATCCTCTGGGGAACACCTTGTTGATGACGGCTGCTTTGCATTGTTGAGGCTGTAAGAAGCACCTAAATTCCTCCTCCACAGAGCTCTCAGCTACTGATAAAGTCAGTTCTACATTAATCCCTCAGCACACTCCTTGTCAGGCCCATTTTGATCAAAGCTTTTCTTGCCACTCAGTCATAATTGCAACCCTCTGCTCCCATTTGAGAAAGGGACAGAGTCTCAATGTCAGTAGGAGAAAGGACTGGACTTAGGCAACACCAAGAGTCTTATGAAGTAAGAAAATAAAACAAAAACTACCTGCAGGGGAAACAATTAGTAGTAAGGCTGAATCAATTTTTGGGGTTTCCACGCTAGGGATTGTGGCTCCAAGTCCCTGGCAGCTGGGTTTGATATGCCGGGTCTCAGCAGTCCCCTGGAACTTCCCGTCAGTACACTGTGCACAGCCATTTTTGGAGATTCAGCCCAGTTTCTGCCATGCACAAATTTAACAAAAGCAAGCAGAAACAAGCCCAGTGAAACAGCATTCCTCCTACAAGGTCAAAATCTGGACTAGCACACAAGTGTCCTGAAGCTTAGACTTAATCTTGAGGAGTGGATCAATGCAGATGTGTGGGTACAACCCACTGCACTGATTTGCATTGGTGAGTACCAGCAGACAGAGGCTTTCTCTGTCCTCGTCTCCCTCAGCAGTGGAAATCAAGGCATTTGTGGCTCTGCACCCACACTGGCATCCTGTAGGACAGCCTGGCTCTGCAGCCAGACACATTGTACTGGAATGCATCCTGACATCTTCTTGCTGAGGCCTCCCCAGCCTGGGCAACAAGCCACAGATAAAAGCATATGTGCATTTAGGCTCCATCTGTGCTTTAAACACCTCAGAAAACAGCTGTAACAGGAGATCTCTCCATCCCAGACATGCTTGCTCTCCTGGCAAAGGTGGGCCTCAATGCTGTATTGGATCCATGTGCACAATATGAAAAAAAAAGCCAACCAGATCAGAAATACACCTATACCTAACAACAACCTATACCTGGATAGTGTAGGAAGAAAACAGAACCTCACTTTCAATTACAGACCACCTCTAAACTGGACAATCCTAGCCCATAGCAGTGGTGTCCTTTCTCCCTTCTTTTTTACACTTTTTGTCTCCCCATAAAATTGCTTATATGAAACATCCATTTTCAAGCACGGTATTTCCCTTTCTAACAAAATGCAGCAGGAGGTTCCACAGGTTAATTATAAATTGATTTTAAAAGTATTTACCAAGAAGTTATTTAAATCTATTTCCCTTAATTTCATTTGATGCAGCATATGTCTTGCAGTGCAAAGGGAAGATGCAGCTTTATTGCCACTATCTGCCAGATGAACATGTTCATCATCAACAGTGCAGGGAGTGATAAGTCACTTATCTGATACAGAGAGACAAAACACTCCCTCTTTCTTATCAACAAATTGAATTATCAGCCAAGTGAAGTAGTTTTTCGGTAGCCTCTCTGACTGTGTTTTGCTCTTAAATCCATACTGGCAGCAAATGTTCATGGATGTATTTGCCTCGCTTATGCTCATTTCAAAATGCAGCAGCAGCCACCGCAGATAAGAAAGCTTCATCTCCCAAAGACGTCTAGCCCGAGTGCAGTTAAACAGTACTGAATTTACTCTGATTGCTGGAAAGCTGAACTAAACTACACCAAAAGTAACCAAAGTGATGCTAAAACAGTCATACAAAGAGCTAAGAGGAACACAGAGCTGTAACACTGCACATCCAAAGCCTGCTGACATGGCCATCACTGATGGCTTAACCCACATTTCCCAGTGCTGCCCCTTATATCTGGTTGTGTGACCTGAGACAAGTAGGACCCAGAATCTGGGAGGTGAAAGCCCTGATCTAGCAAAGGTGATACTTTTGCTACACTTGGCTACATAATGCCCAACTCGATTCAGAATTAACTGCACTGCATAACAAAGATGGAGAGAAGTTAGGGTCATCAGCCAGGTAACATTGTTAGAAGACTGTAACTGAATGCACGGAAAGGTTTTAGGTGGGAAGAGTTGGAAACGAATGCCTTTTAAGGACTCCTTTTGGTGGTGAGCAGCTACTCTAAAAGGCTTTGTGCAGAGTGCTACTCATGAGAAGGGTGTCAGCATCACACAGACTTGAGCAGCAGGTGAATGCACAGAGTTGTTCTCAGAAAGTTCTCAATGCTGGAATCAGCATCATTTTAGCCGAGTGTGGCTGGAAAGTAAACTTCATTGGGATAGAACTGAAAAGGATTTGTCCTTCACTGCAGAGGCCAAATGTGATCATTCGCCAGTATAATTTTTAAGTGTGACTATTCTTTTCCATAAACCAGTCCAAAGAATACATTAGTTGATAAAGAGAAACCCATAGAGGACAGACATGTTAAGTCAGGAATGTTTCTTGTAGATACTTACAAACTCACTGCTACAAGCTCATTTTCCTCCTTCCCATAAAGACATAATCAAACAGGACCGCCAAGATTAATATAAGGGATGAGGATGAGAAAACCATCATTTCACCTGCTGAACAAGACAAGCAAAACCTGTGAGCATTTCTGAGCTTGCTCAACATGGAGCCAGAAAAGGGAGCTCTGACGATCTTCACCAGAAACTTGAACTTTGAAGAAAGCGTGGACTTTGCATTGGCTCAGATAAGTAGATTGCATATACCTTTCCAGCTACCCACAAACTCAGATCCAACCACCTATGAGCTGTAACAAGACCAGTAACACCTCCAACCTCCAGTGTTTTCTAAAGGCCACACATACTTACTTTTCCAGACATTCTCCTTCAATAGGGCCACTTTCTTCCTCAGAATGCGTTCCCGTGGCTGAACCGGTTAATTTGATAGCAATCAGATACCTCACCTCTAAAGCAACCAGCTGCATAATTCCTGGAAGGCTCCTATACTCTCACCTGTTTGTAGATGGGACAGGATCGTTGGATATTAATTCTCAAAGAGACAAGAGATAGCTGTAAGAATGATCCAGCTGACAATTGTTTCAATGGTTTCCAGCCTTTCTGTCAGCTGACACATTCCTTCCTCCAGATAATATCTGATGCACTCAGATGTTTCTGAACCTGTGCCCCCACGGGACGTGGTGGCAAGAATGACAGCAAGCTCTGCTCCTCTGCTTTCATACCAAACCT
This sequence comes from Dicrurus megarhynchus, assembly GCA_013399195.1. NCBI lineage: Eukaryota > Metazoa > Chordata > Aves > Passeriformes > Dicruridae > Dicrurus > Dicrurus megarhynchus. Next base: position 1,068,787 of record VXAD01013538.1, read on the forward strand.
GCAAGGAAGTTGCTACAGGAGGGTTTATTTATTTTTCTTGAGCATTAATAAGAAACCTGCATGATAACTTTCAATCCTTCTCTCCTTTCCAGTTGCAATGCTGCAAACACCCTCGGTGTTGTGCCAAGAGGAGGGGGACTCTCTGCACTTGTGGGTGCAGCATGGAGGTGGCTTCACATGTGTGGGGAGGCAGAAAAACTCGACTCCTGCTGCCTCACAGCTGACAGTGAGTCCTGTACAGGGGAGCACCAGTATTGAAGGGCTGGAGCAATGGAAGAGGCTCTGATCCCATTACAGCTCTAAAGATCAGGGCTTGACAGTGGTGGTACCTAAAAGGATCATTAAGTAGTTGCAAATGACCTTAATAGTTTAAAGTGGACTTAATCAAGCAGAGCTGGGATGTCTTGACAATCTGATAAGTGCAGCATACAATTCAGAGAATGCAGAGGCCAGGGATGTGTGACTGGCCTTTGGGACTGATTGTTCTGAAACAGTTCTGTCTTTTCTTTTTGAAGAGAAATTTAAACCACCCAGCCTTTCAAAAATAACTCTTTATCTTTCACAGGGACCTTGAAAATCATCTGATTTATCACACACTTAAATCAGTGCAGATTTCCTGTAATTCACCCTTAATCCACAGCTGGGCAAAACTCTCTTCTATCAAGGAATGCCAAAACTACTGGTGTTAGCTAGGTCCCTTTCAGTTATCCATGTGAAAAGGTGCTAATTCGTGTAGGAAGGTTAATTCAAACTGCTTGTATTTTTTGACGTTGTTTCCACGGGATTTAGATCAGTTTACAGGTAGTGTATTTAAGCAACAAAAATAGCTAGGGGAAAAAAAAGAGTTTATTTGTGATTTTAAGTTAGTGTATGCACAGATAAATAGTTTCATTTTATATAATTAAGAATAAACTAATCAAGGGCTGCCCTGTTTGAAAACAAACTAAAATTTGATACCAAAGGTACTGTGATGGTTTGAACGAACTGCAAAGTCAAACTGTCTGTAAACAAAGTTAAATTAACATCTGTGGTAATTTTACCCCAAAGCAAAAAAGGGAAAGGCTGCACATCATGGAAAGACCAAAGCTGATGTAAAGGATTTTATTCTCTGTATTCAAAAATGTTAGTTACATTACTGTCTTCCAATCTGATGTCTTCTTCAATTTCATGATCTCAGACAACAGGACAAAGCAAGACAAATATATACCAATACATACATTTCCAGTGCCAGGCCACCTTTAAAATTTGCTCGTGCTTTTGTTTCACTGAAGACTTGCTTTCATATACAGTCAGTTTAAAAAGCAACATTTGAAATATTTGGTTTTAACTATTACAAATAATAAAAAAGTCCTATTTCATATGCACTGTCAGATTGAAAAATTAAAATCTAAAATGTTTGGTTTTAACAATCAAAAAAAAAAAAAGAAATAAAAGTCCTAACTTGGGATCATGGGAAGTATCATTTTGAATATCCTTTGCTTTGCCCAAGCCAGAGGAGCACTTCAAGTTCTCTCCTGATTCTCTTGATGATAAAACTTACTTTTCTGGGACTTCCATGGATTTCTGTGAGGGAGGTGGTACTTTATGTAGTTCTGGGGAGAGTAATTTAATATCAATGTAACACTTTCTTTACTCAGCGCTCTCCCCATTCAGTTTTCACCAATTTCCATCTCTACATTTCCCTTTTCCTGATGGCAATAAACAACTTGAATTTTTCTATAGTGAGGATCACATGATGCCGAGGAAGAAGCTGCCATGTTTGCTGCAAACACTTTAGGGCACATAGATGAGAGGATGAGAGAGAGTCAAATAAATAAATTATACTAGATACCACTTTCACTGACCCCATGACACTTCTGCCTGAAGATGGACATCCACAGGGTGAGGATGAAAACAGCAGACAAGACCTAAGTATGTGATATGTGTCATATGTGCTACCTCTGGTTTAAAACTAGCATATTTTATTTTATTTTATTTTATTTTATTTTATTTTATTTTATTTTATTTTATTTTATTTTATTTTATTTTATTTTATTTTACTGCTGTGATTCTCTCATTCATACTTACTGATAACACATCAGCCATAAAACCCACTGATTTCTTCTGCACATTTTATGATCATTCTGAAGACCCATGGACCACAGCTGCTATACTGAGCTAGCTGGATGGAAACTTCAGTGGTAGGTCTTGTCCATCTTTGACAGGAGGTGTATTTTGGTCTCTGTTTTTCACCACAGTAAACAGACAAGGACAGTGGCCCTCCCAGATGTCTGCCTTTCTCCCCTGTGCTGGGGAAGTCCACTGAGAAAGTACTCATTAGCACAGCACATGAGTCTCTCTGAGCCTGGAGCAGGGGGGTAGGAAGATGTTATTAATTTAGTCAGTGCTGTGCAGCTTGCAGAAACACTGTCAGATTCTGCCTACACATATCTCACCTCCTATTGTTAAAGAAATTACAGCTGCTGAAAGAGATGAAAAAGTAACTCATTTATTTTCTGGCTTTCATACTAATAAGGCAAATCTGATTCTCCTTGACTCTGCAGTATGTCTCTGCTTTTCAGACTGGGGTCTTTTGGGGTAGCAGTAGGGACATGATTCTCTGCACAGATGCTATCAGAAAAAGTGTGCTAGCTTATTTTAGTGGCTCTGACTGCACTGACCACATCTGTTTGGGTGTATCACTCATTCAAGGACTTAGGACTTTCCAAGACTAATTAGTATCTAGGTAGTGCTTTCCTGTTTCTCACTGCTGGAAGGCCAGAAACCTGCAAAGCTGTAGAGAGTTCAAGTGAAACTTTCAGCAGAAGTTTCTGAAGATAGCTATGAGTTCATAGACACATGGAATGGTTCGGGTTGGAAGGGACCTTAAAGATCATTTAGTTCCAACCCCCTGCCATGGGCAGGGACACCTTTCACTAGAACAAGTTATTCAAAGGCCCATCCAATCTGACCTTGAACGCTTCTAGGGATAAGGCAGCTACAACTTCTCTGAGCAACCTGTTCCAGTGTCTCACCACACTCAAAGCGAAGAATTTCCTCCTGGTCTCTAATATAGACCTACTCTCTTTCAGTTTAAAGCCATTTCCCCTCGTCTTATCACTACATCACCTTGTCAAAAGTCCTTCCCTCCCCTGCTTTCTTGTAGGCCCTTGTTAGTTACTGGAAGGTGCTGTAAGGTCTTCTCCAGGCTGAACAACCACAATTCTTTCAGCCTTTCCTCACAGCAGAGGTGCTCCAGTCCTCTGATCATCTTCGTGGCCTCCTCTGGACTTGCTCTGGCAGGTCCGTGTCCTTCTTATTTTGGGGGCCCCAGAGCTGGATCCAGTAGAGTGTTCATATAATACAACTATTAGAGCTTATCGTCCTCTGAAAAAGAAATTGCAGATGTCTCCTGAGAACAAAACATGCAGTAGGTGGCACAGGCACACAGCACATTATGATGATATGTCTCAGGGGTTTCCAGACAGGGGGTGAGAGAGCTTTTCCCACCATCTCCACTTCTCTCTCAGGTTTTGCTTTCATTTCTGCTTCTCACAGGTTCCCACCCTGCCATCACACACAAATTCCACAGCTCAGTCCCCTCCTATTTCCTATTGATCACTAAACCCCTCCGTGTCAAAAAAATCACTTTGACTCTGCTGTCACCTTAATGTTATACTTGTGCATTTCTTCTTTCTGTATAACAGCTATTTTGTCAAAATGGCCTTTTTACTGGAAATTGATACTTACTGATTTCACGCCTTGCCTCTGTTTTTTTTTAGCTGGGGTCGAACATAAAAAATCAGAGCAAAATACCTTTTTTTTTTGTCTACACTTAAACTGCCACATAAGAGCCATGCTGGTGCACCTCAGAGTTGGCTCCTCAACAAAAAAATGAACTCACAGTCTGCACAAGCCTGGAGAAATCCTGTAGAATATTTTAAAGTCTGTTTCCCCTGAAGGCTGTATTGTTTCAATAGCATATTTCTCCCAGTCTTCCTTTCCTGTTTTTCCATTCTTGTGAACACAGGGTATTTTAAGAGTCCATCTGCTCATGTTACTTATTCCTCTCCACTTTAAGTCATAACCCTCCATGATATTACAGTTAATTGCTCCGCCTGTGATTCTATTGCAACCATGAATGGGATCATGATTTTCAACCCTATCTGTACTGGAGTAATTTCAAAATATTTCTCCTATTAGCAGCTCCATCTGAACTTTAACAGATTTTACAATTTTGAGGACATTTATTGTGTGTCTGGCGATACTGACAGTATTTCTAAATAGACAAGTGCCCATATTACATTTTACACTAGTTATTACTAGAGTATTTTGGATCTTGCACCTTTCTGGCCTGCCTCTGGTCATGTTACTTCCATTTACAGCAGCAAGGTTTGCTATAGACAGAGGGGGATATCATTTAAAAATAGCACAATGTATTTTAAGCCATTTCTGAGCAAGGGTATGTATATCCCATCCTGGAAACATCAGTAGGTGAAGCATCTACACCACGCCTATGCCACAGCTCTTGTTTTATCACCCTCTCTGGGAAAAACAAACTCTCCTTCCTTTATCAATAGGACATGGGACTGAAGACGAACCGAGTTTTCTTCTCAAACCGGGACACGGCCCTTAGCTCCGTGAGGGCTGTGATGTTTGCATACGCTCTGCCTGGCGAAACGCTCTACATCAGACAAGATCGAAAAAAACAAACGGGTGGGGCATTCTTGTTTGGCTTTGGACGGGTTTGGTTTTTCTGGGGGTTGGCGGTGCAGCCCAGGGCGCGGCGGGGCCCGGGNCGGCGCCGGCGGCTCCTGACGCGGCACGAACGGGGGGTCCCTGCCGGGCTCCGGCCCGCCCCGCGCTCCGCATCGCAGCCCCGGGGGCTTGTGCTCGCGTGTGCTTAGCAAAATGCTGGGAAGCAGAGAATAAATACACGTATAGGCACAGAACATCCCAGCGGGCGGCCCGCGGTGGGGACGGGAGAGCCGCCTGGAAGCGTATGGGGGGCACACCGAGGGGGCCCTCCACCTCCC
>VXAD01013538.1:1076717-1095627 GCA_013399195.1 Dicrurus megarhynchus
GGAATGGAATTAAAATAAAGTGTAGGAGGGCTAAACTTTAAAGTGGGGCCCCGATAAGGCTGGCTCCCGGTGTCACCCGTGGGCCGGGAAGGAGTTAACTCCAACCCGAGAGCCGCGGGGAGAATGTGCAGTCAGGGAGGTGCTAGTGAAAGTGACTGCAGGGGAGTGAATGGGGCTGGGAAAGTTTTAGAAATGCTTCCTTAGGTATGTGACAGCGGGTTCCGCTCCCTCGTAAATCTGGTTTGAAAGTGAGTTTCTACCCAAAGCGCTACAGCCTTCCCTTTTTCCTTTTTTTTTCTTTTTTTTTTTTTAACTCCCTCCTATTTTCCACAAATTAACAGATCAAGAGAGATTCAGAAAATGTCTCTGAATACCCATGTGTGTTAAGTAAGCTTTCTTTTAAGGCGTGGCCAAAGCCTTCTAAATCCATAATTAAGGGCAGCTTGAGTCTGGGAGCTTTATTGCGCCGTACTGCTGACAACCGAGGTTAAACTTTCCTACTATCTTTCATGCACTCGACGTTACGCAAGATCATTACAACTTTTTGAAATCAGGGAGCCAGGGTTTGGGCTGCAGTCCATGTGTCCTATTGCACTTGAACCATTGCTTCCTTAAAGGAAAGGCTCTTGGGGAAAGTGGTGTCCAGCATCATGAAATGGATTTAAGAAGGGTTTGTCATTGGGTTCCTCATTGTGCAACTCAGAGTAGCCTCCCTTATACGTACAGTAGTCTCGAGAGTCTCTACATACAAGTTATGAATTATTTTTTAATTTGTTTTTATGGCAGAAGAAGAACAAGAGGAAGATGAGGAAATCGATGTCGTTACATTAGCTGAAGCGAATGAATACGAATCCAGCACAGAGTCCAGCACAGACACGTCAGAAGAGCACAGTAAGCCCCACCACAGCCCACTGGTTCTCAAACGGTGTCATGTCAACATCCATCAGCACAATTATGCCGCTCCTCCCTCTACCAAGGTTGAATACCCAGCTGCAAAAAGGCTAAGGTTGGACAGTGCCAGAGTTCTCAAACAGATCAGCAACAACCGAAAATGCTCCAGTCCGCGTACATCAGATTCGGAAGAGAACGACAAGAGGCGAACACACAATGTCTTGGAGCGCCAGAGGAGAAATGAGCTGAAGTTGAGTTTCTTTGCTTTGCGTGACCAGATACCTGAGGTGGCCAACAATGAAAAGGCTCCCAAGGTTGTAATTCTGAAAAAAGCAACAGAGTATGTTCTTTCCATCCAGTCAGATGAACACAGACTGATTGCAGAGAAAGAGCAGTTGAGGAGGAGGAGAGAACAGTTGAAACACAAACTCGAGCAGCTAAGGAACTGTTGTGCATAGGAACTCTTGAGCATCCCTTAGAATAATGCAAACTAGACTGAAACTATGATAAAATATTAATGATTCTAATATCTCTCACGAACTACGCAGTCCATTGAGTATGGAACTCTACTGCAACTGCATGCTGTGCGAATAACTTGAGACTACACAACCTTGGCTGAATCTCCCAAGGGTTTGGCCAGAACCTCAAAACTGCCTCATAATTGATACTTTGGACATAAGGGATGATGGGACATTCTTCATGCTTGGGGATGAACTCTTCAATTTTTTTTCTTTTAAAATTTTGTATTTAAGGCATTTTTTCATACGAGAATCCAAAAGAAAAAAGTTATCCCCAGTTTGCTGTATATATTTACACATCATATTGCCATGTAAATACCTTTAATAAAGCCTTTATAGAAAAATGTGCAACGTTATTACGCAACAGTTGTGGCAACTGGATTTATACTTGTCTTGAACTTCTGTGCCATAACATTTCACAATTTTGTTTTTTATTTAAGTACTTTTTTCCTTTTGAAAATGATTTTTATTTTGTTTTTAGATAAATAAATATTTGCCCAAAATATAATTAGCTAAATCCTGTGTAAAGACTTCACTTTGTCTCCCACTGTTGTCATTAGATGTCTATTTCCATGACATTCCTTTTTCTGTCATCATGGCAGTGACCTGACTGAAGGCAAAGGGGAGTTGGATGAGGGGAAATGGTGATAGTTTTGCAGCTTAGTAGGGACTTGTTTGTTGCTCTCACTCTGTCTCTTAATTCAAGTGGATAAAATTGTTGGTCTAATATGCCTTGTCAGTTCAACTTGCCTTGCCACCAGGTCCCCCATGCAGGGGGTGGTAGCAATGTCTGTGTCGGTCATGGTCATTTGCCTGCTGAAAGCAAAGCTGGAGTGGTGTATTTTCTCACTGGTCACCCCAGTATATAGGCTCTGCATTCCTTCCACATGCATATAATTACACTTTCAGGGCATGACCTTCATTCTCTGCTGGGGACATAGCCACGTACTTTGAGGGCTGCTTTGTAGTAGGCTCACCTTAATTGCTTCCTGTTTGATTTTAACAGAAGTTAAAGAGGATAAGAAAATAAACTGAGATGGTGAGTGTTGAAGTGGTTAAAACAACAGCGGTTTCCCTTTTTAAGTGCTGAAATCAGCAGAGCCAATCTTCTTGGTCAAACACCTTAACACTTTATTAATGTGAATAGTTACTTGGGATTTCAAGGGAGACAAAGTTCAAGGACACAGAAAAGGGACCAAAGGAAAAGGAGAGCTATTTCTTACTTGAAGAATATGCTCAGACAGATTCCTAACATTTGCCAGACATTAAATAATATTTACATTCAGGACTTGTCTCATGATCAGCTTCGGATGGGCCATAAGGTACTTGCTTGACACAGCTCCTAAGATTAGATTTGATCTTTTCTCCCCTTTTCACCCACTTAGCACCACTTTGGTCGTGACTTCAGCAACAAATCAATGAACCCTTTGATGTGGAGGAAGAATGTGTTTTTCAATAACTCGAGCCTTGCACTTTTCCAATTTTCGTGATTCCCGTTAAATACATATTTGCTTGGCTTCTAACCATTAGAGGAGCAGTGCTGCCAGATAGCACCAGTGCCAACAACTGAACTGGGACTGAGGGTTCAGGTTTTCTCTTGCTCTTGAGTTCAGAGTGGGAAGAAGAATGATTGGGTGTGGGTATATATGCGATAGGGGCAGGTAGCACGTTATAGACAGGGTAGATGCCAAAGGTCTCTGCTCTGCAAAGCCCTGGGTAACTGTCCCAACAATCTTGCATGGGAGTTTGGAAAGAAGGTAAATGTAAATCCTATTTGATGGAGGGCTTTAGGTGTTTGAAGGTTTCTTGGGGGGAAAAAACCCATTCTATTAGAAAAATGGGACAAAGGAAGGCTTTTCTCTTATTTTGTTTTTTTTTTGCATCACCCTCTGTAACTGGGTTTGTAGAAGTGGTCTGCAGTTGCTTTTTTCCAATGTGTGATTCAGATATTTACTTATGAGGAAAAAGAATTACGTGAAATGAAACTGTTAATTGTATCTCAACTGTAAATCAGGACAACTTGCAGCTATGAATAACACAAAAGTTCTGCCTTTTATTAGGATATCTAATTTTAAAAATACATTAGTTTCATTTGCCTTTTGGCATGCTCCCTATTTTAGATATTGCTTCAGAACAGAAGCAAGATGTTGTTCAAGAATTTATAACTGCAACCCCATCCTCCAAAATAAACCAGGAGGTGTAGATCCATCCACAAAAACTGAAAAATATGTCACCTTTGAGTTCCCATTTAATGTGTTAGCAAAACCCCCTCACTTCTTCCTGTTTAATGAGGCTAGACCACAATGATTAATGAACCTCTTCTTATTTGTCAGCTTCTTAAATTGTTTGGAGAATGGTTTCGGGTTTATTCTTCTATCTGCAGAAGGTCCTTAGTCTTTTGAGGAATAGGATACTTGAAGTTATTTAATTTCTTACGCTCGTCTTTTAATTGAGCATCAGTTCCCCTTGCCAATTTCCTACTGGAAAACATCAAATCATTGACATGATCCCAAATTGCCACTCTAAAAACGTATGATTTTATGGGATGACACTTCATATTCATGATATTTCTTACTTTCTTGTAGGATTTCAAAGTACCTAAATAATGCAATAAAAAAAAATTGAAGCAGCCTGTGGGTACAGGGTTAAGAAACCTCTTCTGGTCATTAAATTGCTGCTGGAATAAAGAGGAATGTGGCTTCCACTTTCCAACTCCTCATGAAAGATTAGCGTGTTCGGAAGACACAAAGATCTCACAGGAGTTCCTGGGCTGGATTCAGTTGGTAGTGCATTGTATCTGTATAGGAAGGTGCTGGGTTTTGCTGCTGTTTTGGAGCAATAGAGGAGGTAAGTTTACAAAAGCAGCATCTGAGCCTTGAAATGAAATGTGGTATTTACAGTCCTTGCCAAACATCTGTACTGAAGCTCTACTTGAACTACAAGGAGCATTTTTATCTTCACCTCTCTGCTCCTTTACTTTCACAGGACCTTCAAGCTACTTCTTTTCCAGAAGAACTTTAGGCAAAATGTAGCATCAAAGGAAACTAGGAACAATCCATCATGGTGAAAATAAAATTTCCTTTATCATATACCCTCACTGATTTAATTTAATTAAATACTGACTTTGAGGCTTCCAGCTTAATTTTTATTCTCATGTTTAAGTTCTGTCTTTCCAGCCAAGTTATCATGTAAATGGCTCCAATGTTTCAGTACAGAATATGCTAGGGGAGACCTGGGATGTACGAAAGAACCCATGTCTGCTTAATTCAGCACCCATTGGAATCTGTAGAAATTCCATGTTTCTTCCGGGGAAACAGATTTGTGCCAGTGGAGGATGCTCTTGAAATTTTCATCACTACCTATAAAGAAATCACTTTACTTGTCCCTACATAAGCACTCTTGCTCATGTAGCACTTTGCAACCCTTGCAGGCAGTTGAGAGATGACAAACATTTCATCAGAGTTGCATGAAAAGGAGAATTTCAGGTAAGTGGAATAGAAAAACTGTAAACTGGAAATAAGCCAGGCCACTGCAGTTTAAATCTGAATTTATTCAAAACAGAAGGTGGAGGTGGTTGTTTCATCTTCAGAGATGAACCATCTTCTAATACCTTTTTTTTTTTTTTAATTGATTTGTGTTAGAATCATCTGCCAAGGAATTAACAGAAAAATAAAACTGAACTATAGGTGATCCTAACACAAGCAGACAGCTTGGGGAGAGACTCAGGATTTACTTCCCAGCTTACAGGTTTGCTATTCCTTCATTTTAAAAGGACATTTATGGGAGCTTCTGAAAAAGGGCTCTGCTGACTGAGAGCTAAGCCCTGGTTTCCCCTTGCTGTTTTCATGCAGATGAGGCCTGAATTTGCCTAGAAAAAAAGTGAAATCAAGAAATGAGATAGATAAGCTGAAGAAGCTGGATCTCATTTCCAGTACAAAACATTTGATGTTCAGCAGGTTTTATCTACCTTCGTGTCATTTACTCATCTCAGGCATAGCTGTAATGTCAGTGGGGACAAGCAGTAAAAAAAATGTTATCCAAGATTCAGAGTAGCAGCTAGAAAGTCAAAGGGGATTTTTTCCTAATTTAACCAGTCATCTTCTACATAGATCTTGAGCGAAGGGAAGGTGCAAGAATTTGGAGTATCTTGCTCATAGCAGTGGACTCAGCCTTGTGAGTAATTCCCTTCATAGAATTGTTTAGTTTGGAAAAGACATTAAGATCATTGAGTAACCTGGCACTGTCAAGTCCACCACTAATCTATATCCCCAAGTGCCACACCTACATGTCTTTGAAATCCCTCCAGGGATGGTAACTCAGCTGTCTGTAGACAAACACCCCCAGGTCCTATTCCACTGGGCAGAAAATACTGGCCCCAATACTGGGCCCTGGGGAACACCACTTGTAACTGGATTTAACTCCACTCACCACCTTTCTTATCCAGCCAGATTTTTCCCCAGTGAAGAGTGCACATAAAAGTGCCATAAAAGCCCAGCTTTTCCAGGAGAATGCTGGAAAGATACATTGTCAAAGGCTTTAGTAATGCCTAGGCAGACATCACAGCCTTTCCTGCATCCACTAAGTGGGTCGCCTTGTCACAGAAGGAGATCAGGTTGGTCAAGCAGGACCTGCTTTTCATAAATCCTTGCTGGCTGGGCCTGATCCTCTGGTTGTCCTCTGCTCCTTTGACATTTTGTCACGTGATGTCACTCAAGATGATCTGCTCCATACTCTTCTCTGGCACTGAGGTCAGACTGAGGGCATGTAGCTCCCCAGATCCTCCTTCCAGCCCTTCTTGCAGGTGTTCAGCAAGTTCATGAAAGAGTTGCAGTTACCGTGCTTCCAGGAGGGAACGGGTTTGGGTGAGACCCTGGCCAGGCAGTGGCAATATCACACTCAATTGGTTGGTGACTATAATACAGATATTTTTTCACATCTCTACAGAGCCCGAGCAGCTTGAGTCTAAGTCTGTCCAGACTCCACCTGCCTAGCAAATGAGATAAATTAATTTTTTTCTGATAATGATGAGTATGACCTTTGGTGCTGAATATTAATGCATATGTGTCCTGGTTTTAGAGACAAAATTTTTAGGAGGAGACGCTCTGGAGTGAGCACCTCCTCCCAAGGGAAAGGGGCCTCCCCATTTCCTCCACCAAAGGGGGAAAATTAACAAAACCAATGAAAGTGGAAGAAAAAAAAACTGAACTATTTATTAACACAAAACACAACGGGGAGAACAAAAAAAGGGAGAAAAAGGAAAGGATGCCCGGGAGGAGCCGGTAAGTGGTCACCCCCCGTCTCCGGGAAGGGAAGTCCACACAGCAGGCTGCTGGAGAAGGGCAGATGGAAACCTTGTAAGGCTTCTTCAGCGCCGATTCTCCTCCTCACAGCCGGCGATGCTCGTGTCTTCCTCGGGGTTCGGACCGGCGGGGCCACCCCGCAGGCCCACCGGGGCCACCCCGCAGGCCCCCCGGGCAGGAGATAAGGGAAGGAAAGCAGGGAGGTCAGGGGAAGAAAGAGGGGAAAACAAACAAAGCCTTTCCTAAGCCTCGGGAACAACCAAAGACCCAAAAGAGGGAGCAGCGCAGCGGTGCCGGGGCGCTCCCTGCCCCCAGCCCGGCTCCCGCCGCTCCCCCCGGGCCGTGGGGCGGAGCCGTTGAACTGCGCTGCACCTGGGGCCTCGCGGCTCCAGCCCCGCGCCCCGGGCCCACCCTAAAGATACAGGGATTGGGGCACTGAGCAGGCGGCTGTGGAATAAAGGAGCCTCATAACAGCACCCCAGGACAATATGAAAAAGCTTTATTGGCCACTTGCCAAAGCTGTTTAATATTTGTAGTTACTGAGCAAACCTTTCTTCAATTGCCACCAATGCATGGGAGCCCAAGCTACAGGGCACATGGTCGTGCTTGAAACCATGAGACACAAGGGAGAAATCACTGGCTGAGAGTGGACCTCCACAACTCAGGCTGACTGAAGTATCTTATTCCCACAAGCACTGCTTCCAGTTTCCAGCTTGATACAGGAGTTGTGGAACTATTCTTTTTTCTAGACAAGTCTGGGAGAAAGCATCTAGTTCCCAACATTATGTGTTATGGTGATTACATTTTTTTGCTAAATTCACCCTTCATGTATATCTGTCTACAGATCTTGCCATGGCTACTGTTCTGCTGAATACATTTCCATTCAAGGCAAAGTCTTTCTTGCCACCATGTGTAATTTCCATTGCAAGTTTCTATGTCCAAATTACATGGAATTACATGGAATTATGCTTTCCATATAGGATGAGAAAGAAAAAAAAGTAGAAATAAAGGATTAGGTGCAATAAATGAATAGATTTGAAATATAAGCTGCAAAAATTAAGCAATCTGACTGGGTCACAAAGAGTTCCAAGCAGAGAAATTAACACCACTTGGAACTAATTAGCTCCATCAGCTTCCTTTATGCTAATTTATCCATAAAGAAAGAGGAAAAAAAAAAATAGAGGAATTGCGCTTTTTATACAGCTACTAGGAGGACAAACACCCAAAAGTTCTGCAGGCTGAAGTTAGAGTGTGCGTGATCAAACTCATAGCCCTGCTCCCACAGCCACGTCCCTTTGGATCCCTCGGGACATCCCCCTGGATCCCTGGGCTGCAGTTGCACAGCAGCGCTCCCGTTTCCCAGCACATTTTTCTTGCAGGCGCCACACGTGTACAAGGGGCTGCTCACAGGGCTGCAGCTGCCAGAGCGAGAGCTTCTTTCCACTCCTTTTTCTCCCATTAATCTGCTCCGTGACGACAGCAGAACCAAACAAAGCCTCTCGGTGCAGGTAGTTCCTGTGATCTAGTGCCCGGCTGAGTGTCTGACAAAGCCTTTTTTGGCTTGGGACCAAGGCCGTGCTGTGCTGTGCATGAATTAGGGGAAGAGGGATCAGAGCTGCAACTGGGTAGATACAGCAAATCTGAGCTAAAGGTTCATGTGCTTCCCTACAGCACGGAAACTTCCCCGCTCTCCCTCCCCTGAGTAAAAGCGGTGTCTGCAGTATCAGGTGGGGTCCTACCCCACATTACTCAGGTTCCAAATTTATTCAGTCTTATTTTATGTGCTTCATTTAGGTTTATCCAGTGTGATAAACTGTCAGTGCTGTTTCCTAGAACTATTTATGTTCTAGTTTGACTGCACTACAATCGCTGCTTAAGTAGTTTTGATTTATTCACGTGTGTCCCAGGAAAGAAAACCTGCTCTGTACCAACTTCTACCAGGACATGGCTTTCCAACGAGACTTCTTCAGAGAAGCTGATGTTTAAGTATCTAAAACCAAGTAAAAATGTAGAAAATATGGTGAGGATGCTGGATGAGACAGCAAAGATGAGTTTTCCACCCCCAGTTTCTATCGGGGTTGTCCCACCATTCTACACTTTACTAATTAACTTTTAGGCTACACTTTGAAATCATGAATAGATGAATAAACTGAATCTATATTAAAAGCATGCAACACAATATATAGTGAGCATTATGCTATAAACCATGTTCCATGAACATAAAAAATTCAGGGCAACCAAATGTGATCCATTCGTTTCTGAGGAACTTGAACAAAGATGCAACTGGACTGGGATGGCTTTTCCACAGTAAACAGCATCACTATAGAACAGCTGCAACAGACCTTTTAAATATTAGAGTGTTTATTGTGTGTAAGTGTGATGGACAGGTGGGGAAAAGGGAGTTTTGGTTTGGTGGGGGTTTTCTATTGTTTTTTTTTTTCCCCTTTTATCAACTAAGTATTTTTCAAAGAGATTTTACAAAAAAAATCCATCAGCCTCTAATAGTTCACCATGTATTGGCTGCAGACACTGAGATTCACAATGGATTGAGAGACGAAAAGCTGTATTATTCTGACAAATTGTGCTGTTTCATAATATTAATTTGATCTGCAAAATTCCTCTCATCTGGGCTAAAGCAGATTTTTCTTTGGGCATACATAAAATCTTATTATGTGTTCTCATTATCGTTCATCATTATGGTAAAGAGTAAGATAATACTGTATTGTGCCTAGACTTGAACACTTTAAGGGAATGTAAAAGGCTATATGAATAGAATATCTTATGAAGTGATTGCAAAATAAAATTGACATCAAAGTGATTCGACTATGTAACATATTATTCCCTCCCTGTAAAATTGGATTCCTACTGAAAACACTTTCCTTCTTTTGCATTTGTGAAAGAAAAAACATAAACCTCTTGCCCTTTTGGAACAATACAGCACTTTCCCATGTCTACAAGGGCAAAAGTATGCATCCTCATGTGTACTTTTATTTGAAATTTATTTTTTGGTACTTGATTAAAATGAATCCACCCCTTGCCCATTCATTTCAGTGAGCTGCCCTAAAACTGAGACCTGAGTGTGACAGCCAAAACAGCGAATGAACACTGCAAAAGCATTGAGGGGGCTCCAGGGGCCAAAATAATCCCCAGATATTAATGACCTTCTTAGCAGCTGGAGCAAAATATTTGGACAGGGAGGTGGCTGCCACAGAGGTCTGTGCAGATGCACTGTGTGACCTGGCTGTTGAGGTTCCCCCATCCTCCAGCTCCATTTCAAGCTCCTTTTTCTTGAAATTGGTAACCAACTTCTCATGCATGTCACACATTCGTATTTGGAAATGCTGCTTTCCAGAAGATTTTAAGCTCGACTGATGTTTCCGTGAGGTTCCTCTGTAAGTGTCCCTGCTGGTGGCCCTTGGGGACTTTGCTTGCAGGAAAAGTAAATCCCACTGGAGAGTGCCAGCTCCTGGCAAGGCACAGCGTGTCCACACGACACCAAGTACTGACCTGGTGTGAGCATACTTTGCCTGTTCAAATCTGTCTAAATTACTTTGAATGAGAAACTTCATCCTGCCACAAGTTGTGAGAAATTTGGTGTCCTCCCACAGCTGCCCTAAAGTACTCATGAATACCCCACAGTTTGCAGATCAGCGATGACGTTGATATGAATTGTATTCATCCTCCTGGATGCTCCAGCCATGCATGGTTTCAATTTTGTGACTATGAGGCCACAGCAAATTATTTATTCCCTATTATAGTTGGCTCTGTGTAAATCAGCTTTCAGCTGATACCTTCCTTTGTCTTGGTATGCATTGGGAGGAACATCTTGGGCACTTCATGAAGCACCAAACAAACCATGAAACGCTTATTGACTCCAGCAGGGACACGATTGCAACCTTAGTTTTGCAATCTTTCTTTAATCTTCTTTTAATAAATTTAATTCTGATATCATTATCTAGATTGACCCATTCATTCAGCATCACAGCATCTATATCTTCATTCTCACTGGCAGGCTTTGGTAACTTTGCAAATGGGACAGCTCTATCTCCCATTCCTACCTTTTGATCTTTACTAACAACCTTCCTTTAATGTCTGCTGAGCTCAGTCTTTTATCAAGCAGAGCACTCCACCCTCCCTGGTAGAGGGGGCACTGCTCAGATAAACGTAGGCATGCAGAGCTGAATTTCTACTGTCTGCCTCTCCAGCTGATCCTGCTGGCCCATCTTGGCTCTCCAGCCAGTTTTAAAACCAGTTCAACCAAATCCAATTTAAAACTGAAGGGCAGGCAGGATTTCATAAAGTTTTACAGCACATTCGAGTTTAACAAGTTTCAGGACCTGTGTCATCTCTGCTGGTGGATTTCTTCTGGTAACTTCCTTGGGTGGACAGTGCTGGTGTGGGTGGGCACACACAGTAACCTGGAGCTTGCAGCAGGCACTATAAGTTAGAATGTATATAATCCATACTGTTTTGTTGTTCCATTTACTTAGGTTTATGAAAAGAGCTCAGCTGTTGCCTTTTTTTTTTTTGCTTAGTGGCACAAAAATGCCATGCCATTTGTACAGTTAAATGGAAAGGTCCAAAGTATTCCATGTTTCTATGACTCAATAGATAAGCTTTCCCCTCTTCTCTTGGCCTTGGTGTGACTGTGGCTCAGCTGGTGTAAAGCAGGGACCCAGCAAAGAGGACAGGCATTGCAGCCAGGTCAGAGCGAGAGAAAGCCAGGGGTCAGGATGCAGACTGGCATGACTGGCACCAAGATCCCTACCAGCCCCAAATCCATCCCATATCACTGGGATAAAAATCCTTATTCTGGCATAATCTCTTTCTAAATTGAAATAATTTATATTAGCACACCTATGCCCATATTACACGGCTGTAACTCATTATTTTTTTAAACGTGTAAATCCTGGTCCACCCCTCTGCTCAAGCAGGGTCATCTGGTGCAGACAGCCCAGGACCATGACCTTTTATCTGTGATCGTGGCTTCTGAATATCTTCAAGGATGGGGACTCCACATAAACTCCCTGAGCAATCCTTGCCAGTGGTCAATGATCAACATCCTGGTCATGACAGCTTTTTTCCATGGTGTGTCTTGATGTTACACAAGATTTAACACAGAGTACGTAAATTTTCAGAGATGCTGAGCAGATCCCACAGCTTGGATTGCTCATTACTTTTAAAGATCAGGCAGAAAAAGTGCTGTGGTTCTCCTCTTCTGCAGCAGTAACAATTTCTGGATGAAAAGACAGCAGAGAAAGGATAAATCTGGGGTACAAACAGATACAAGTGCACTGCCTGCCCTCTGCCATTTTTTTCTGAGTAACTTTAAACTCTGATGCACTCTGGCTCTCAGGCAAGGCACATTTTCAGAAGCTCTCAGATGTCAGTGGTTGCAAAGCTCAGCTGAAAACTGAGCACAAATGGAAAATCCTGTCCTTTGGTCTCTCCTAGCATGTCAAGTATTTACTTTGACTTATTTAAAACTTACCTGCTCTGCCCTCATTTTCCCATTTCCACTCCTACCAGTCGGCATCGTTTGGCTGAAAAACAAACTATCCAAACAAATCAGTGTTGCTTCCCTGCCATGAGCTAACAAAAAAAAAAGATCCAGAGGGCAGAGACCAGACACTGGCAGGAAGGCAAGTATCAGTACACAGCCCCTGCGTGGTGCTGGTTTTCTGGGGTGATAGTCTATTTATGTGATGCTTTCCATACAACCCATGCTTGCCCTACCCATCATTGCCAAGGTGAAGCTGCGCAGCACAACAGCAAAATAAGCTGCTCTGCCTAGTAGTGGAAAGGTCTTTTCCCAGCACATATTACAGTTTGCTTAGATGGGTGCTTAAAGACGGTGTGTTGATTTTAATGAAGATTGATAGTCAACCTGAATATGCTGCCTGCCTTGCTTCTCTGCTGGGTGCTCAGCAGAGAGCCTGGAGAACCTTAAACAATGGGATTGCCTGTTGATTTGGGGATTAAAAGCTGTCTGTGGAAGACCGTGCTGAGAAAACGTGCTGAGAGCTTCTGCTGAAGGGGCTAATTCATAGTCTAGTCAAGTAGCTTTATAACCATGTCTATCATGAAAATTTGTTATCAGCATATTGTTTGAATCACAGATCAATGCACACTGATTTTGGCAAATCTAATTAGATTTGATGGGGAAGAACATGGATGCATTTTTTAAGGCTCTGTAGTTCCCATCTTTATATGCGTAATTTCATTTTGAATTTGTTTAACAGAAATTAAAAGTTGTGGATCGTGATACTGTGGAGATGTCAGCCATGGTTATCCCACTCACTTACCCAATGCTGTCTGTCACCCAACATTGAGAACAAGAGACTGGGAGTCAGAGCTCCAGTGCCTCCCAGTTACACCAGTCAGAACTCAATGTGCACTCTGTATGGCCACAGGCAAGATATTTTACATATCTGCACCTCAGTTTACATATCTGTGAGCTTGGATATAGAATATATATATGCATCTTAAGGGCATTATAAGACTTCATTTATCACTACTGCTTCTAAGCTGCTTGCATTTCTTCACTTCCATGGCACAACACAACATTAATTACCATGATTTGAGACGTAGCAAGGGCACAGCCTGGTGCTTATCCACCTTTGTGAGTACTGTGGCTGCTCTGCAGTTGCTTAAATCTCTTTTTGGTACAGCAAGGATACCAGCTACACAGGTGTCCATCAGGAGGTCAGGGCTTAAATGGGACATTCTCCAGGACTAAACTGGTGAACAGATTATGACAGATGTCCACACCAGATACTTCTGCCTCCCTTAGGTCTTTTTTCCAGTGCTGGTGGAGTTTCTTTAGTGGCTGTTAACTGGTTTGCCTATTTTCATGTCCTGTGCCTTGTAGCACAGGAGCAGCAGCGTCATGGCTGTGAAATGGACTTAAAATCCCGGGACAGTGTCCTGCCGAGGTGCACATCTTTATCTCTGACATAGGAGCTGGGAAGAAAGGGGCCAGCACAGGCCAAAAGGCTCAGGGTGCAGCCATTCTCCAGGCAGCAGAGAGATGCAAAGGAGGGTGTGGGACCAGATCTCCCACTTCTTAGAGTGGTGCTGGGTCATTACATGAGACATGGGCAGTGGTGCCACTGTCACCAGTGGTGCTAACGAGAGCACAAGTCTCCCAGCTGCTTCTGAGGAAGATCCCATACCTGCAGCCACAAGCCAGCCTGTCCCAGCCCCTAGAGGACCCAACCCCCATGCCTGCCCCTTGGCTGTGCCCACGCAGGCAGTGTGGGGCACATCCATAAACAAGCACTTTGGGAAAGTTGAACTTCACACATGAGTGCATAAATAGCAACTGGTCTTGAAAGCAGAAGGACACCAGGTCCAGCACAGGTTTCACACACCATCCCCCACTTCCCTGCTGTTGCTGGAGGAGTACTATGCGTTGCCCAAAGCTCAGGTTGTGGCTTGGCTGTGTCAACAGGCCTGTCATGACAGTCCATGGGCTGCCAGTGTCACTCTCCCGTGAAAACTGTTCACGTGAATGTTGTATATTTGTTATAGATGAAGAGATTAGTGTAAAGGCTAAAAAAGGAAAGCAAACAGAAAGGGAAGGACCCTGGGGATACCACAGTGGTGTCTGCCAGCTTGGCTGGTCCGACCTGTTTGTAATGTCTAACACAATCACAGGTGCCAAAGAATAAACGACAAGTTAAACAGTTTCCTCTTTGAGATTTAGCAACAGGATCTTTGTGTGAGGAAAGCAAAGATCCTGCTGTTTTCCCAGGAGCTGCGTGCTTCAGAAATAGGGGAGCAGACACCAGGCTCTCCTCTGGAGACTGGTGGCATTTTACCTGCTCTGTCCCTCCTCTGCTGCTGTTGAGACACACAGTTCTCCCGTGGGCACAGGGCTCTCCTGAGACCAGACCTATGGCCCTTACCTCTCAT
Source organism: Dicrurus megarhynchus (assembly GCA_013399195.1). Taxonomy (NCBI): domain Eukaryota; kingdom Metazoa; phylum Chordata; class Aves; order Passeriformes; family Dicruridae; genus Dicrurus; species Dicrurus megarhynchus. The sequence goes on from VXAD01013538.1 coordinate 1,091,344, forward strand.
CCAAGGGTATCCTCACATCCACGGTTTTCTATCTCTGCTGACAGCACCACTTTCCACTTCCTCTCCCAGGCATGCAACTTCTCTTGTGATCTTTCACCCTTCAGACAAAACAAACTCCTTTTCCTCAAGGATTTAGTCAGTCTCTTTCTCAGGGGCTTCCTGAGAAATCCAGCTGGGACCTGAATGGTGCTGCCTCCCTCTCTCTTGAATTCTCTCTTGTTCACAGCATTTCTTTTTCACTAATGGTGTCAAACCTCTGGCTCACAGTTTGGATAGCACTCCCCCAAACTCAAGCATGATCACCTCTGGATCTACTTTCCAACTTTAGTAATGCAGACATTTGGTTTCACTTTATTCCAGTGTTTTCTTCTTTCTTAAATCACATCAAGATAGTAATTTTAAATGCTCTTCATAATCTCTAATGGAGTTTTTGTACATCTCTGTTCTACTAGTTCAGTCTTGCTGCACATGCAGAAAGGCGTCTCTTTGAAAAGTAGTATTTTTTTTTTCCCAATCATTTTTTATGCCACAAACTTGGGGAATATATGCAGCATCTGAGTCACATGCTTCCATAGCTGGTAGCTGGGCCATCAGTGACAAGCCTGTTATTTCTGTTCTTCATACCAACCCTGAATATCCTCTTTCTCTGCTCTGGAGTCACATTTAAGCTACCCAGAATCCATTCTTCATCCCACATTGAACACTGGGAGCGCACAGAAGGCAGTGGAAGTCTTTCCAGCAGCTTCATAAAGTTTCCAGTCTTTATTTTTGCTGTTATCGCCTCCTGCTCCTGGCTCTTTGTCCCCACCAAAATCACAGGTGAGTCACCATCACCTAGAGATGGATCACTGTTCAGGTACAGGAATGCCTTTTCTTTAAATTAATATGAGTACTTAAATTAAAAGACTGGGAAAAGAAATTAATTATGATAAGCACCATTGCATTTTCCCATTGTTTTGTCACAGAATGAGCTTGATATTGGTAAATACAGCAGGGAGGTATGTAAAAGAGTGAGGACAAGAGCTGGTTGTGTCAAATTGTAACACCTGCTGTAGAACAAATGGGTGTAACTGGCTGTAAATACATTCGGGATGACAATTAGGTGGTTTCTAATCTTCAGAGAAGAAGAGTTCCAAGATAATATCCAACAAGGTGAAGTGAGGACAAGACACTGATGTTCAACTTAATGTCTTTATGGGCAGGCTGATGTGAAATGTTGGTTTCTATTAGGAGAGGAGCAGATGCAATGACCTAACCCTTCCTCCTGAGTGTCTGAGATGACTGAGGTTTTTTTGGAGAGTTCTGGAATTAACCTGGAACAAGCTTAATCCCTGGATGAGGGAAGGTATAATTACTGCTATGATTACACACTCAGCTGTTTTTTCTGCTGTGTCTCTCCATGACCCATGTTTGCAGGGAATGTGTGGTGGTTTGCTCCAGCCCCTGCTGCACCTACCTGCCCTAGCTGATGACACTTCACTTTCCAGCTGCCCGTGGTGACCAGCTGGAAACTGTCACATCTGTGCTCTAGCAACCGCAAAGAACACATCACACCTCTCCTTGGCTCCACTGGCACGGATTAAGAAGCATTCATTTGATCCCTTTGCTGCCGGCAAAGATTGTGGGTCGTAGGCAGGGAAGCAAAAGCAGAGTGCTGGAGGGTAGAATGCTTCAGCTGCCACAGCCTCATTGCAGCCTGACCCCTGATCTTTGCCTCAGATCTTCTTCTGGCCTCGAAAGAGCGTGCTGTGTCAGTTGGCCTTGACTTTGCTCTGTTTAATTGGCAGAGGTGAACTTAGAGCAATGCAATTGCCTTGTGTAAGTGCGCCAATCTGTCGTAAGGATGATGACACTCGAGTGCTTTATTGATATGAGACTATTCAGATCATATTACGAGATGATTTTTAGAGTACAAACACTAGATAGGCTGCAGGGCTGAGTGATAACAACACAAGGCATATTCTACGCGCCTTTTTATGTTTCCTGCAATGAGAGACCCTTGGTGTGATGAAAACAGAGGGTCTCCCCCTGGTTGCTGAGGCTCCAACTGTGCCATCACGGGGGGATATGCTTGGTGGTCAGCTGCCACCCCCCTGCCAACCTCCCTGGAAAGGTATAATGGGTGGTCTGTTAATTTTTATGGGATGTGTGGTCTGACTTCCAAATCCCAGGACCACCTTGCAGTGGAGGGGAGCAGCATGTCCTTGTGCCACAAGTTGCAGAGGTCCCTCTGGGAGCCACATCACATCTGTGTGATCTTGGTCTGGCTTCTCTGTGCGTAAACAGGCAGGCAAACATTTTTACTCCTCTTCATTACATTTTCCCGGCTTTGTCATGCCGGGAATTGAACATGAAAATACCTATCTCTCATCGTGGCACACAGAGCCGTGTTCACAGCCATGCGGCTGGTGCTGGTAATACCTGGGGAAGTCTGTGGCATCAGGAAAACCTCTATTAATTTGAGCTGATGTTTTAAAAGCAGATTCTCTATGTGTTTTGCCAAGAAAGAAAGGGAGTCCTAGGGAGAAAGGAATGAAAACAGAATTTTCAGAGCTATTTGATACATATTTCTCTTCTGCTCTGGCAGCCAGGAGCTGTGAAGGAGCCATTAGGGCCCCATTTAAGGGCAATACCCATGTGAAAGCAGAGTAATAGTTTTATGCCACTGCTTCTCCCAAACTCCGGAGTGGGAATGGGCCTGGAGAAAAAAATGTGTCAGACTGCTCCAGAAAAAAATTGTGTCAGTGTGCTCCAGAATAAAATGTGTCAGAGTGCTCCAGCACTTGGCCCTTTTCAGCTGATAAAATGAACCTATGGTCTCATAAGTAACTTTAGATTTTGATCTTTCTCCTGAGTTCACTGACCTCGGGAAGTCATTTATTTAGGACTTGGTCTCCAGCCAGTTGTAGGAGTATGGCCCAAAGTGATCTCCTCCACCTCTCTTCCACTGCAGCAGTTTGCTGAAAGGGACAGCACAAAAACCTTTAATCTACCTGATCAGGAGGGCTCCCAACTCTCTTACCACCAGCATGCAAAGCCTCTTTTTTCGACCCAGTGTTGTATCTTGTTAAATTGCAGGACCACAGAGTTGCAGCTTGGATTTATACCATAATTTCGTGCCTTCTGCACGAGCATTTGCTTCTCCTGTAATGACTGGGTAGTTTTTGCAGATCAGCTCTTTCTTGAAATAGTCAAAACATTGTAGGGGCATTGGAACATATTTACAAATTAAATGGAGCAGCATGTGTTATCCACATGAAGATGTCACTAAGCCTGGTAGCACAGGCTCTGTGCAGAGGCTGATTAGCTTGTTGTGACAGTGGCAGCTCCCAGGCTGGGCACCACAACCCATGCAGATGCCAGCACCCTCTCAGGTCGTACACACTGCAGAAGTGACACTGCAGCTCCCACATCGCTGCAAAGGTGCCAGCACAGCGGGGCTCTAGGTTCCCTACTGGAGAGAGCAATAGCAGTGTGGAGAAAAATCTCACGTGGCATTGAGGCTTCTACTTCATTTTGGGCCCAGCCTGGAATCAAGGGGATGCATTTCACTTTTTCTTAGTTTGTTAAAAAAAAAAAAGTAACGAAAAATGGAAATAAAGCTTGTTCTGTCCGTTTACTGGAGATTTGCTCTTTTCCTGTATCAACAGTCTGCTGCTTGTTCTGTATTCTCATTGCTCTCTCTTCCTATTCTTGGAGGGCTGCAAAGCTTCTTTCTATATTTGTGTGTGAGATACTTGTATCCTTCTCTCCTGTGATAATTTGGAGACAACCATGGTATGTCAGCACCTGAGAGAATGGTATTTAAAAGAAAAAAAAATCTGTAGGGAGAAAACTCGCAGTGTTCGGGAGAAACGGGGCCGAAGGCTTCTGCTGGAGTGAACAACCGCGGAGGACGGGCAGTGCAGGATTCCGTGCTGCCCATCCGCTGATGTTGAAGCTGATTCCGCTCTTCCGCGGCACCTTCCTGTCCGTGGGGAGCAGGAGGAGGTCCCGTAACCTCCCCGTGCACGCTTCGGCTTCCCCGGCACCTGCGGAGTGCCGTCGGAAAAAACCTGGTCTTTTACTTAATTATTTTCAATGTACGCCAAGGTACTGGCGGTGCGGTGCTGTGCAGTGCGGGTGGTGCGGTGCGGGCGGCGCGGAGCGATGCGGTGCGATGCGGTGCGCTGCAATGCAGAGCGGTGTCGGCGGTGGGATGCGGAGCAGCTCCGGTGGTGGGATGCGGGGCAGGAGCGCGGGGCGGGCGGTGGGATGCGGGGCGGTGGGACGCAGTGGGATGCG
>VXAD01013538.1:1095797-1124666 GCA_013399195.1 Dicrurus megarhynchus
TGAGTACCGGGGCTGCAGCAAGGGCGGCGGGGTGCGGGGATGGGGGGTATTTATATGTTTATTCTGCTTTTGCCTTTACTTTCCCCAATCCCCCCCGCGTTGTTATCCCAGTCCCCGGCGGGGCGTGCGGGTCGCGGCGCAGTTCGGAGCCCGGGCGCGGGGCTAGCGCGGATGGGGGGAGGGGAGGGTGCCTTTCGTGTTATTTATTTATCTTTGTTAAAGCGCTGGGTCGCCCGTGGCCTAAAAACAGCAACTGCGCGGAGAGACCCGTGCGGATGGGGAGGAGACGGGGCCGGGGCACCGTCCCACGGCGAACACGGCCGCGATGGGGTCGGCGCGCTCGGAGTGACCCGCAGCGATGCGCCCATCCCCCGTAGCTCCCCCCCACCCCAGGCTGCAGGACCCGGGGAGCGACCGGGGTAGGAAGAAACGGGTGCCCACCCTCGCGTCCCGCGGTGTGGGGAGACCCCCGGGGCAGGGAGGTGACATGGGGGGTGCCCGCGGTGCGGGGCTGGACGAGCCCTCTGCAACTGCGCGGAAAATGCGCGCAGCGCGCAGGCCGGGGCGCGGAGGCGGCCTGCTGCCTGCCCTGCCTGCGCTGCCCTCTCTGCCTGCTGCTGCTGCTGCTGCTGCTGCCGGTGCCTGCGGGGTCAGTTCAGCTTTAACCCGCAGCGCTCGGCCGCCGTTAGTGAGGTCAGCCTGGTCCTAAGCTGGGCATCCGGAGGGTCTGAGGAGAAGACTGGGAAGGTTCTTTGGATGTGCCACGGACCGTTTTTACAGACGATTATTTAGGCCGTCTTTTCCTTAAAAAGTTGTTTAGGGTTTTTGAGTACTTTAATAGGCCTCAATTTAGTTTTATATCTAAATAATATTGAAGTATTTCCATTGAGAGGGTGCTTTAGGACTTGGATCTCAGTCTGTTAAACTGTTGGTTGCTGCATCTTAAAATATCATGCGGAGAAATCCCAGCAGAACTGAGAACTGAATCTGAGAGATGCTGCAGGCCTTCAGTGAGATCTTTTTAATCCCATCCTTGTTGACAAGTTTAGACATGTTGTCCTGGCCACGTATCTGGTCAGACTCAGCAAGCCGTGAGCCCTACACTAGTTCCTCTTTACCAGTATGTTAAAAAAATTGCATTATTTAAGTCATTGATTTGGAACAAAAGAGCTTTTCTGAGGCTGTATTAGAACATGTTAGCCGTTGCTAAATACAAAGAATACAATATGGTTACAGCTGCATGAGATGGAGTGTTTATTTCTTCACAAAAGCAGAAATACAATCTCACTAATGCCAGTTTGCACCAACTGCAGTCCACTAGTGCGTTTTATTTTAAGAGTACTTATATACATTGTTTCAAATTAGGAGCATATTTTCAAAAATGTAGCTCTGAAGTGTGGAAATTAATAAATAAGCATACAGTCTGATACTTAGTCATGCATCATAAACACCCAATTTCCTTTCGATTGTGATTTTTTAAATTATTTAACAAATATGTATGTTTTCCAAGCATGTGGGGCAGTAGGATGCTCCTTTGTGCTGGGAGCTGCATATCTGTGATAAATGCCAGCTCACAGCCCAGGGAGGCTCAAGTCATTTTATATTCGCTTTGCATCATTTTAGGAATGCACCTCTAACTTTATTTTTCCCCCCTGTCTCTTCTGTCTCTCGTAGCATTAAGTCAGGAGTATGGGTTACAGCTAGCTTAGGAATGTTATAATTCTGATAGCTCTGACTGTGCCTCTGTGCATTTTTAAGTTATATTAAGGTAATTAGTGATACAGGTGCAGTTTGTCAGCCCGTGGGAATGCCTCTACGCCTCTTTGGAGTAAAATGTACGTGTGTGTCTGACATCCCTGGGAGAGGGGCTGCGCCGGTCAGCCTGCACAGGGACAGCAGGAGCAGTGCCAGCTCGCTGCCTCTGCACGACCTGGAGGATTTGGCATCGTTTGCATCTGCACGCTGTTGTCCAGCCCACGTCAGAGACGTCTGCACTCGCAAAAATAAGGAAGGGCTCAGGCCTGTCGCCATCGAAGGGCCCATCTGTTGCAGAAAGGAATCATGTGTTCCAATTAGTCTGTAAATTGGAACATTGGCTTCCTGGGTGAAAGTGCACGCTTGGAATATAACTTTGGCTAGAGCTGACGGATTTCAGAGGTGATGGTGAGTTGCGTGTCCTGACGGCAGCACAGTTCTGCGGCTCTGTGTTATGGTGTGTTCTCCTCTCTGTGCCCCTGCACAAACAAAGCCCAGTTTTTTGTTTCATTGAGGACTTTTATCTTCTAAAATTGGAGCTTATGCTTAATTCTTTGCAGGATTGGAACCATATCTTCCTATTTTTAATCAGAATGCTTTACAAAGGCAGCTTATGCTTCCTGGCTGTGTATATTTCATTCACCTTTTTTTATGAGGAATTGCTGTCAGGGGAAGCCAATGTGCACCAAAGCTAGGGGTAAGAAAAGTGTATCTATGTACTTCCAGGGTATTGGTGCATCTTGTTTTTGTAACCTTTCAGCTGAATGTGTTCAGTGCATTATTACAATATCACTTTTTCTACAGGCCTCTTTCTACAGGCTTTTTCAGTAATTATGCTGGTGCAGCTCTACTCAGATTTGCAAGGTCATACTTACAAATGTGACAGCTTAAAAAATAATAATATTTTTCCCCATGGGTCTGTGCAGACAATAGTACTGGCAAGCCATGGGAATATGCTGGTTTTTGTGACATGGTAGTTGTTTCTTGCAGAATTACTGGGGATTTGTCTTTTGCTCCTAGTAGATGAATTTAGTGAAGTCTGCTGTCAGGAACTCATGGTGCAGTGCACTGCAGCTGTGTGCCAAGCAGGTCAGCAGTGCAAATGGGTCTGTCAGAGCCTCAGTGGAGCCTCCATGCCGCTCTCAGTGCACCAGTGCTGGGATGGAGATGCTTGGATGGTGGGCACATCACCCTGACTCCTCACTGCTGGCCAGGGGACTGGCAGTGTGGTGTGATGTCCTGCTTTGTGAGCCAGGAGGGGGATGCAGAGCTGCAAACTGAGCTAGCAGAGGAAAATGCATACCTGGTCAGGAAGTTTTTGCCTTTTTGCAACAAGGTGATACTGATCTTATTTTGAAGTATAGCATGTTGTTTTCTGTCTCCTTGCTGGCTGGTAGCTTTAGTACTGAACACCTGCATAGTTCCTGGTGAGATTTATGAAGAGTGAGGAGGGAATAAAAATATCATCTGTCTCTTGGACTCACTATCACTGTATATGGGGCACGTTTACCCATGTCACAGCTGCATCTGCTCCTGAGATTGTCCATCTTCTTATGTAGCAAACTGCTCAGTGTTCTGGCAGGCAGTACTGATGATGTGCGCCTGCATATGGCATTCTTATACCTGGGGGTGCAGTGCCTGCCATTTGCTCACCTTGTGGGTACAGTTCAGTGGAGGACAGCATTTTTTTGAGCTACCAGTGTTGCAATAAAGGAGTGTTCTCAGTTCTTTCTCTCTGGCAAGTGCCAGAGATTGTTTAGAACAGGGCTTGCTGGTGGTGTTTTTTTCCCTGTCACTCCAAGGGTGGCAGATGAAAAGCACTGAGATGGTTGCCTGGAGCATCAGCTCCCCTCAGCTGAACACAGCAGCCTGCAGTGACTGAAACACTGGGACCAGCCAGGCATTTGGAGTGGCCTGGATGTGTATGATCTAAAACATCCAGATGTATATGATCTGAATGCCTTTTAATGCGTGGCTTGGATGGTATAATTCATTATGAGAATTCAAGGTATGGATGTGAATATCAATGTGGAGATCTACCCTACAAATCGGGGTAGGATACCCCGAGTCCTGGGGGTATGCTGGTTGACTATCTCCCAGGTTTTCCTGACAGGTTTGTCCCACCCCTTCTGATGCCTGTGCTGACACATCTTCACTGCTGTTGGTATCTTATATTTGTTGGCAGATACTACAATTAAATCTCCCATCACCTCGAAGGAAAAATGATCCATGAATTACTGCTGGTATAATGCATCATGCAGGAAGGGGCTCTTGAATGCGACAGTGACTGGCAGAGCTAGAACCAGTGCCTGGTAAATAATTCAAATCAGAAATTATGGCAAATTAGAAATTAAAGGCAAGGGTGATTAGCTGCTGAAACAAATTGCCAAGAGAAGGGGCAGGTTCTCTCTCTCAGTCATTTCCGCCTTAAAACCTGAGTCGGAAGAAGCAGTAGAAGAAACTTTGTATAAAAATTACTGGGTAGGTTCCTGCAAAGCAATTCATTACAAAGTTCCTTGACAAGAGAGGGGAGGTTTGACCGTGCCTCCCACACTGTGAGGTTGGGCTGTCCAGCCACTGAGAGCCCGCCTGTGCTGCTGAGGAGTGGGCTGAGCTGAGCTGCAATGTGTGGAGCACTCAGACAAGGAAGAGAAGCCCAAAGCCTTGGAAGGACTGTGTATTTGCATGGAAGAGTGTCATTGCACAGTAGAGAGTGTTTTTGCCATGAGATATTTTGGAAATCAGCCTTTTGTCACCTCTTTTGCTTGTCTCAGTCAGGAATACCCAGTGCCAAGTCATGTACCTGGCCAAGAGCTGCAGGATTTTGAGACCTTTTGAGGGGAGAGGTTTACAGAACTGGGGTTGTCATCTGTAAGCTAGGGGCTTTTCCAGGCACAAGACCCAGCTCCTCTTCTAGAGGATGAATGGCAGAGAAGCCTAAAGAAAGCCCCAAAAGGCTCTCCTCTTTTGGGGAGAGGAGGTCCCTACTGCAAGATCAGTACCCAGAGCTATAGGCCGTTTCCTTAGAGGCCAGTGCAGAGCAGAGCCGAGTGGCAAGACCCCATCCCATCGTGTAGTTTTGTGCAGCTTGAACAGACCCTCAGCACAATGTGGGTTGTGCTGGGAGCCCCCAGACTTTGAAGTGGTCCAGTGCATGGATTTTAAGGTGGAAAACCCAGGTTTCCTAATCACTCATCATCATCTTCCCTTCCTCCAGCTGGATGGTCCAGTCTCCTTCTCCCTGGCTTTCTCTGAATGGCTGTTCTGTGCTGCCTGGCTTCCATGAGTACCTGCTGCTTGGCAGCCTCATCTGTGCTTTAGCTTTACTGCTGGAATGGAGCTGGTTAAGGGGTATGTCAGTCCAGTAACACCTTCGGTGTGGATGCAGCATCCTGATTCCTTGCTTAGAATTGGTAGAAGCCATCATATTAGTACCACTGTAAGTTCTCCTGCTTCAGGGGATTTTTGTAAGGTAGCAAATCCTACAGGTTCAAAGTCATTCCCAAGCAGGCATGGTACAGGTTGTCTGTTGCCTGCTTATGTGCTGCATGCCTTTTGTCTCAGGTAATTTTGTACCTTTCCCAAATTTCCAACAGCTGGATTTAAGAGGTTGCTTGCCTCACTTTTTTCCTCCCTATCAGGAGAACTAAAACTTTAGATCTTTTCACCAGTACTGCAGGAGTGGCATCCTGTGAGGTCCTGTATAGATCTCAGCTGGTATTGGGTTGCTATTGCCAGCAACTTGAGAAGAAAAATCTCATTTAGGAGTGTTGTCTTTTAAAAAAAGCAGCAACCTCCAGCTCTTGATTAGCACTTTGTATTTTGAGGCCTAGATTTGATCATGCTGCAAGCATCTCATCTTGAAAATGTTGGCTGAGCAAAATCCCAGCCAAAATAAAATGCATTGCATTGCCTTGCACAGTTTCCTGCCCGCGCAGGGGGTGAGCCCTGAACGCACAAGTGGAAGGGGCATGCTGGCTGTGCAGGGAACACGTGGTGCAGGAGGCTGGAGGCTCTTACAGCCTCTGTAAGTTTAGGAAAAGTGGCTTTTCCTAGACGTCTCTCAGTGAGGTGCTGTGTCCTTGCAGCTTAGTGTCAGATCAGATATCACTGTCCCTGCCAGGGGTGCAGCGCTGGCGTTCATGTGGTGTTGTGTGTGCTGGTTTACGTGGTGGAAACAGGAGTCCTGGGCTCCTGGCTGAGCCTGTGGGATGTGGAGCAATCACCAAAGCCCAGACTATGCTTGAACCCTTGACATCTCCCTGATTGGATAAAGCATGGGTCCCTCTTTGATAATATTGATGTTTGGTATTACTATTATCCTCATCAGTGTAACCATCATTATTATTTTATAAGCTGTGTTGTAAACATAATGTTTATTGTACAGTCGTGTAGTCATGCTATGGCAGTCTCTAGATGTGATGTAGCAAAACCCCTTTATGCCTCAGCTGGGGTTGTAAATAGGTAGTCACAGCTATCAGTGCAGTGGCCTGTAATTTAACACACAGAGCAAAAAACTACCATACATCCTTTTGGAAATATTTAGCAATATTTCCAGTCCTATTTAAATAATAATAATAATGGGATGTTTCATTTTGGTTCTCCTTCGTAACAGTAGGAAAGTCTGAAATACATTTTCCCAGAAGTTCTCCTGCTGGGGAGCAAAGGCCAAGAGCTTCATTATGTGGCATAGGCAACCGGGATTCTGCTCAGGGGTTTTAGAAGATGATGTTTGCAGTTTGAATTGCTGGATCCTTGGATTTACAGGTATCTCACATCTGGTTCTGGTTCTTCTTGGTTAGCTTTTGGGGGTGAGCAAAGCTTTACACATTTCTTAACTGTTAAAAAGGATGCTGTTAGATTATATAAAAATGTAACAAAAATGTACATGTGTTTGGTATTACAGAGGAAAATAATCAGCCTTGTATATGAGCTGGGAGGTTGGACTGGAGACCCCAGAGGGTTCTTCCCATCAGCACATCTCTGTTTTTGTGGTAACTGAGACAAAACTGAAAAGGTGAGCTTCAGGTCTCCATTTGTGGAAGAAGATGGAAGGAGGCCCAGCTTTCCTGAATACACAAGAAGAGTAAATAAATGTGATTAAGATAAACAGGTTCAGAGGGGAAATTTGTCTTGAAAAGCTTTCCTTATCTTGGGTTGTTAGCATGAAGACCCACCAGTTCTGCTTGTTAGAAGCATCTTGAAAAGATGATGGGGTTCCCAGTGATTGGCCATGGGGAGGGTTTGGTGTCCCAACAAGGCATTTTTCTCTCCCCAGCTTCTACTCTTCTGCTTGACTCTTTCACCTACAAATGTGTCGGGGTGTTTCATGCGGTTGTTCACGGCATGGAATAGCAGAGCTCTAATGTCAGGTTTGCTCTCTCTCCCTCAGAGACCCATAGGAATGTTTGTGCTCCTGTGCTTGAAATGGTCAGAAATGGTAGTGATGACTTGTGTAGGTTGACTTTAAGGGGTGGGTCTGGTGGCTGCAACTAACACTGCCAGACAGAAAAAAACCTTTTGAAAACTCCTCACCAAGCATCTCTGTGTTTCAAGTGCAAATGCTGAAGGTCTGGAAATAAGACCTTCCCTAGCTCCTGTTTTCTTGTGACAGGTAAGAGTGAGTACTGGCTTTTCATCTTTCATAGCATGGTCAATGGCCATTCTTCATATGGAGGAGGAAAAGGGAAGGGAAATTTGCAGTGATTTTATAATTTTAATTTTAAGGATAAGTGTATCAGGTGGAGTCTACAGGTTACTGGGTGGTAGTTGGGGTATAACTATCTTTGAGACAGGTTGTACCCTGTTCAGAGCTCAAGATGTTGCCATTAGCATAAGGTACAACATTACATTTCCTGGGGGTTCAGATTGTACCTCTGTTGGTACCCACTATCCCTGCCCTCCTTATAATGATGACCTGAGACACTTTTAGCAAATAACTTATTTTGCAGGATATTTTTAATAACTTTTAGTGAGTATTTTTCTTGGGCACTTTTGTGAGACAAATTACAATAAATAGGATTTGAATTCTGTACATCCCTCTGTTAATTAACACCACCTCATGGATCACAGCAGTATGGTAGGGGAATGTATGGCAGGGATCCAACAACCTTCAGTCACTTGTCCTGATCCACTGAGATTGGGAGAGCTTACAGTTGTTCTTGCTAATGCATTTCACCTTCTTGTAATATTAGGAGTGCTAATGTTCACAGTGATAAATACCTGTATCTTGTTCTGCTTAGAAAATCTGGGTGCTGAGCAGGTTGTCTCCACTGTGGCAGCAGAAAGACAGCCCAGGCTGGTGAAGTTGCGAGATACCATCAGGGATGGGCTGACATGTGGGATCCATGGTCTCTTGAAAAGCAGGGATAAATCTCTTTAAGGCTTCCTTGAGGTGTGACAAAGCCTGTAGACCCATGAAATACTGCTTATAACATTAACATTTTATTTGAAGATATTCAGGGATTCTGATGCCCATTAGAAGCTGCCAAGCGTTAAGGCTGAACTCCTGTGGCTGCAGTTTCACTGGAGGCTTGGTCAGCAGAGCAGGTCTGCACAGAGGCTCCTGACCTCCTTCCTCAGTAGCAGGGCACAGTGGCACCAGAAGAAGGAGCTTGAAGTCACGTATGAGTTCTTTGAAATGGCTGGTACCACAGGGAAAATGATGAGATTGCCTCCTCCCACCAGTCGTGGCACTTGGAGCCCCACACTGCCTTGCAGGAGGAGACCTGGCTGGGCAGCGAAGGCCCAGGTGGCCACAATGTGAAGATGATCTGTTTAAACTTTTTGTACCCAGCTGCTGCCAGGGAGCCAAGTTCCTGAATGCTGTTGGGTCATTGACGAGGAACAGCTCTCTGAGCTCCAGCAGTGCCCAAGAGCATGAGGAAGGGGGTGAAGAGCCTGCTGCTGCCATGCTGTCCACAGGTGGTCAGTTGAGTGGGAGAGTTAGGAGTGCTCTTGACTTTTTCCTGATGATATACTCTCTTCTTTTGGTGTTTCTGTCATCTCTGGCTGTTTAGCAGGTCCAGCACCTCTTCATGGGAAGAGTCCTTGTCTAGTGCTTGACATTTGCTGTGTCTTGGCTTGACAGCAGCAGCGATGTGCTTGTGTAGGGATCCTTTGAGTGAAGGGAGACCCAGCCCATCCAGAAAGCTGCAGCACATCTCTGCTGTGTGTCTTTCCTTGCTGGCTTCTGTATGAAATACAGATAAAGTTTTGAGGTCTTTTGTTCTCTTGTTAGTGTGCTCCCTGAATTGCCTCAGGTAGCAGGAAGACTGCTGAAAACTTTGTGCCAAAGGCCTTAGGAACTTTCTGCAAGGAAATAAAGCTCTGCTCTCTGAGGGTCCAGTTTTGCATAAATTGTGCAACCCTAAGTGATAAGGATCACCATAAACCTCATGATATTCTGCTCCAAGTTACGTTCAACTGAAGGTCCTTTTCCTAAATACATAGCAATGTTTTGTATGATGATTAAAGACAGTTAAGGAGCACACAAGCAGAACAAGACCCTCTACTGCTGGGTTAGAGGAAAGAAGAGAAAGAACATGTATCAGATGTTAGTTCATCAGCTAATACAGTACCCAAAAGATAATATGGTGATGACTGCAGTGTTTAGACAGCATGGAAAAAAATACATTTGACTGCAGTACCAGTTACCTTCAGTGATTTGAGCCTTTTAGCAATGTAAAAAAAAGTTAGGGAATTGCAAGACATCCTTACCTCTGCCCTCCCTTTCTTCACCCATTTCAAACTAGGATTAATTATCAGAAATTTTCTGCATCACAAGACTGGTTTGTAGCACTTTTGCATTAACAGGTTAATGCAACAAAGAGTTGCAAGCTCTATTATCTAGCAGATGTGTTAAATGTTAAATTGTTATTTTTTTAAAACCATGTTTCCTCATTTATCACCTGGGATGGTCTCACAGATTCCAAGTTAATTAATGTAGCACTCTTGGTCCCCATCTGTTTTGTATGTCTCAAAATGTGATATTTAAACAAAACAGCAGTTAGAAGAGGAATCTTGAAGTCAAGATCATGATGGACGTTGTGGCCACTTTAGTTAGGGGTTGTTTCTGTGTGGTTTGATGGATGTGGTGGTTCTGATGTAGGCTACTGCTTACTGCTGGTTTTTTCAGTAATGGGGGATCTTTACACCATATCCATTAGTGGTTTAAGCAGGAGTTCAGGGAACAGGGAATGGCTGGGTCTTTGCTCGTGCTTTGTTGTGGTTGACCCCTTCCCAGCTTCCTGTCTAAAGCAGGATTCTTAGATGTGCCCATCCAGGATTGCCATGTATGGTGAGTTGACAGTGTCTCCTTTGGCATGGCTCCATTCTGGTCAGCCTGCCTTATTTGCTTCTGCTTTCTATCTATATCTTGGTTTTACCCTAGGTCATTGGGTCTCTGGGACAGGGTTTGACCTTTCTGTTCTATTTTTATGTAACATCCAGCACAGACACGTTTGGTATCTCAAGCTCTTGGTGGTGCTGTATGTAATGCCAATAACTAACAGTGCTGATACTCCTCCTGGGCATCTGTGGCTGTTTATGCACACAATGACCATACACACGCTGCTGTAGAGTGAATTTTCTTACATAGCCATGTTTTTTCAGCTCTGAATAGCAGTTAAAGTGTCAGACAGCTTGGTACAGGAAGTGTACAGAAATCATTTCCATGCCAGTGAAAACTATCAGTGCTGACCAGGCTGGTGGTGAAGATACAGAATCACAGAAACTGTAAAATGCTTTGTGTTGGAAGGGACCTTAAAGATCATGTAGGTCCAGCTCCCTTCCACTAGAGCAGGTTGCTCAAAGCCCCACCCTATGTGACCTTGAACGCTTCCAGGAATGGGGAGTCCACAGCTTCTCTGGGCAACAAGTGCCAATGTCCCACCACACTCACAGGAAAGAATTTGCTTTTGTCCGGGGCAGTGTAGATAAAGCATGGCACAGTTTTTCTACTCGTGCTTGTAAGAAATGACATTTCTCGTATTTTATATATGTACAAACATATGTGTGAAAGCATAATTGCCCATGTATCTCTAACTTTGCTTCTTCCTTCTAGTTTCTCTCTGCTTCTTTGTTTCTGTTCCACTTTGAGTGTTATGCCTATGCTGTTTTTCATAAGCCTACTTCCCTTTTTTTCTTACCTTCTTTCCCCTTTCTTTTCTATTCTGGATTTTTATTCTTTACCTTCTTGTCCACATATTTCTCCTCCAGGTTGGTTTATAATTTCTGTTTTGTGTGGCTTCTCCTTTCTCTCACCAGGGCAGGTTGGCCAAGCACCCCGTTAACCTCTCAGCACACCCCAAGAGCTGGTGACCCAAGAATGATGGCAGCTGTGCCCTTAATTCTTGGAAAAAAGGAATAAGAGAGTTGGAGCTGCTCTCATTTCCCTTCTTTCTAAATGATTCTCAGCCTGGATGTTTTGGTTTCTCTTGCCTGCTCTGGATTGCAGCTGCTGTGGCTGAGTGGATATTTCTCAGATCTGATGGTTAACAATAAAACTGAGGTTGATGGCCACAGTTATCCCCTGCACCTTGGACTGAGTGGTGTTCCTTCCTTGGTGGTTGCAGTCTGCACTCAAAGCCCAGACCCTGCATTCCTCCTGTTACCTCTTATCTTTCTGCTGCTATTTTTGGCAGCCTGCTCTGTCCTGCTGCAAGCCCAGGGCTTTTCCACCTGTTTTCAGCCCAGTTTCTGCCCTGTGGGGGCCTGAGGCCCTGGTTTGTGGTGGTTCAGCGAGGGCTGCCATGCCCTGAGGGCAGAGCTTTTGGCTGTGGGAAGAGTTGATGTGTTGGGTTTGTGTGTACCTTGGTGATGACTGGATTTGAACAATCCCCATCTCCCTAAGAAGATTCAACCACGGAAGAGCAAGCAGGCAGCATCGGGAGCAGGAGCTGGGGACATGTCCTGTGCAGCACTTACCAGTCTGTGCAAGCAGTGAGTGCTGCCAAACTGCCTCTTTTGGGGGTTGACTTGTAGACAGTAAAATAGCATTTTGACTGGTTTCGATTATAGAAACAGGGAGATCTGAAATGGGAAAGGCTTTGATGTTGGTGATCTGCAGAACATGCTCAATATCCCTTGACAGCAGACGTTTTATTCTCAGCTGCATTTATTCTCAGCTCTTGCAGCAAGCGCATTGGTTGGGTGACTTTGCTTGCACAGCTGTTTTGGGTTTTTTTCCCCCAAAAAAATCCCAGGACTCAGCACTACATTTCCCATCCTGGAAAGCCAATGCTTCTAAGCCCCAGTTTGTGGCATTGGTTATTTTGTGTGCATGGCAATTCCTGAACGTGCCCAGCCAGCACTTCCCAGGGGTCAGGTCGGGTGAGCTCTGCTGAGCCTGGTTCAGGCATGCAGACCTGTGGAGGGGCTTTCCTTCCAGTAGATGGAAAGAGGGTTTTTTTTGTTTCTTGGAAAGATGTAACCTGAGCAGAAAATTTCAAGGGATGTCATCAAGGTGAATAAACAGAAATCATACTCCAGACTGTTCCCTTCATGTGGCTGATGATAATACATGAGGCTTCTGACGTGAAATGTGAACACTCAGTGTCGTGTTTCATCCAGGATGACGCTTAATTTTCTTTTCCTTTTTTTCTCCTCTGCAATTCAGACTTTCACAAGTGGTGCAAGTGTCCTGTGCCTCTCACCCCCACCCCTCAGCCCCCTTGGATGAGGGGCTATTTCAGGCCATGCTTATAACCTGATCCTGCTGATGCCTCTTGCACCCAAGGACCATTTAGTGAGAATTGTTAGGCTGATGTGCTATTTTCAAGACACTCAGGCCTGATCCTGTTTCCCTTGCTTGTCCAAATGGGATTTTTTTTTTGCCCTGGTTTACTTTGGCTCAGGAACGGGCTGTTTATCTCCACATGAGTTTGGTGCTGTCCGTCCACTGGACACAGCGGTGGCACCTGAACTTCTCTAATAGCTGCAGCCTCGGGGTGGGACACTGAGTGACACTGGTTGACTTGGGGGGTGCCAAGGACCTTGCCTTGGAAAGCATAAGGAGCAGATCATGGTTGAGGTAACCTGTCAGACAGCTCAGAAAATTTGTTTCTAAAGCCAGGTGTACCTAATGCTGAGCTGTCACTGTGCAGATCCTCCCAGATTCAGTGGAGAGGCTTGCAATGCTGCTGGTCCTACATTTTTGGGCTCAAGTGAGGTAGACTTGCAATACTTGGAGAGATGCTCACGTCATTCTTAGCCAGCATCCTGTCTGTGGCCCTGGTCAGAGGCAGGTGCTTCAAAACAAAACAAAACAGAACAAAACAGAACAAAACAAAACAAAGCAAAACAAAGCAAAACAAAACAAACCAAACTGTGGGTGAAAGTGAAATAGATGGCTAAAAAGTAGCCAGGTCATATGAGCAGTTTTCTACCAAAACATTTCAAGCTCATGTTGGCTTGTGCCGGAGTCATGCCTGCTCAGCAGACGGCTTGGTGATGAGTTGAAGGTGTCAGATTCCAGCTAGTTTACAGCATCTGAACAAGTAAATCTTTCCTTTCTTCCCCTCCAGTATCTAAGTGTGTGGTCTTTGCTACTTTTGTGTCTCTTTTAAGCAGCTTAAAAGTTTTTCTAAGTGAAATATGCTTCTGTGCTGCAGTTCAGAGATAAATATAGCTGATGAGTTGAAAGAAGGCCATAGTATGTGTTATGTTGCCTTACCCAGTATTTTTTTTCTTTTTGTGGTGATTCTGTGCTAACTCGAAATGGAAAATCTCCTGAAAGATGTTATTTTTCCTGTTTAAAAAAATTACAGGCCTGAATACCATTCACTGCCTTAAGATGCATCCAGTAAAGGATTAACCCCCCACCCCTCTTCTCCAGCCCAGCGCTGTGTGTTTGGAAAGTGGGCGCGTTTGCAGCTGAGCCAGCTCTAATAATAATAATTCATGTTGAGAAGCACAGAGCAGCCTGTGATTAGCAAAATAATCATTGCAGAGTATATAAATTAAGAGGTGGGGTTTTGACAAGGTGAGAGGAGTGCACACTGCAGCTTCCTGGGGCAGCAGTGGACTCCTGTCTTCCTGTTGACGTTCTCCCTGTGAAGTTGGGTGCAGGAACTGTGCAGAGCAAAACATGTTTGTAAAATGATGATTGCTTTTGACTTTTTCCAGTAAATTCTGGTGATGAAAGAGCAGCCAGAAAACTTGTAAATAAGAGTTTTACACTGTGCTTGGCTCCCTGGGGTAATTTTTTTTTTAAAGTTTGGATACTGTTGTTGGATATGATTTCTTAGCTTGCCAGGAGGCCAAACTTTGACTATCTGTTGGCTCTGGAACCTAGAAAATAGCCTAGGAACCCTTCCAGAACTTCTCCTTCATGGGTTCTGGTTCAGATCCAGCTCAGTGGGATGGAGAAGGATGTCTCTATTACAGGACTCTGCTCTGACATGTATAAAGGCAAGTTTTAGGCTCATAGCTGATGACTTGTTGCCTTAAAATCTAATCTGTCCTGCTGCCTAACGAGGAGCAGAGTGTTT
The DNA here is from genome assembly GCA_013399195.1 of Dicrurus megarhynchus. Taxonomy (NCBI): domain Eukaryota; kingdom Metazoa; phylum Chordata; class Aves; order Passeriformes; family Dicruridae; genus Dicrurus; species Dicrurus megarhynchus. Next base: position 1,110,044 of record VXAD01013538.1, read on the forward strand.
TACTCATGCTTTCCCCTCTGTGCTTGGTCAGCAAGGGCAGAGTTTCTCCCGGGCAGCCGCTGTGCTGGAGCTGCTGGCACAGAGCAGGTTGGGAGGTGGCACAGGGCACACACAGTTGCCACTGGCCATCACTGGTGCAAGGCTTTGGGGTAGAGCTCACCCCAAAGGCAGGCCCAGGATCAGGGGCTGTTGGAACTGATCTAGCCCAAAAAACCAACAGAGCCTGGGAGAGACTTCCTAAGGATGGTGGCAGGACAGGCATCCCCAGACAACCAATCTGAGGATGGACCTCTGCCTGGGTGCTGCCCAGCCTATGTACCCTCCCTTTTTGTAACATAATTTATCTGCAAATAAATATTGTGCCAATAGAGACAAGTGTCTAAAAAACCAGGTTTAGGCTAAAATGAAGAGGGGGTATTCCTATATCAGTCTAACTGAAGCCAGATCAATCTCGTCCAGACTGCTTTAAGTGTTTGCAGTGGACTTGTACAAATAGGGCTTGAATCTTACCCCTTGATGCTTGCTACTGTAACAGACAAATAATAATTTTTAAAAAGTGCCTTAGTTAGATTTGTTTTACTTGAGGCAAGCAGGTGGAGTGCATCCTTTGATCCTTGCCATCCTTTGTTTGCTGTGATTTTGTGTTTTTCTTCCCTGTATCTCTTTTGCTGACAATAATCAGAAGGACATGTGTGTCCATGCATGTATGTGCATGTATGAATACACGTGGCACACATTCACACACACTTACCTTAAGCTTTTTCTGTATTATAAAATACATAGCTGCTTTTTTCCCTGTGTCAGAGACAGCTGGTGTTGCCTGCATCCAGCTAAACAAGCCACTGAGTTAATACCACCATGTAAAGTTCAGGAAACCCAGTGAACGTTTTTCTAATAAGAGGATATTCTGGTCCTCTTGATAATCAGCCCCCCATTGTAAAGTCATTTTGAGTCAGAGGTTTAAATCTTTGTTCCAGTGGAAAAGATTTTTATGGGCAGCACAAACAGGCATTACATTCTGGGTATTTTTTTAATCATAGTTGCTTAAAATAGCACAGATTCTGAATCCAAGGGAAGAGAGAAAAGTCGAAACAATAGAAATCATGGTCTGGTGGCACAAACCTTTTGCCCCACCCCAGCCCCTGTTAGAAATTTGGCAGAGGCAGCAGGCTGGGTTTCCTTGCTCTGAGACACTGAATCACATGCTGGTGATTGCTCTGGGCAGTTGGGTTTCTGTCTCTGCTGGTGGTCACCCTGCTTTCATTTGGAGGATGTCATAATATGGCTTTTGAAGTCAAAATTATGCCCGTTTTATGCAGATCTATTCTCCTGCTTCCTTCATCCCTCTTGTATTTGCAGGCAAAAGACTTTTCTGGGAAATGTGCATTTTGGAAACATGTTGTCCCCATGATTTTGGGTTTTGACCCCTTTTCCTTTCCCTTCTTTCATACTATGAGTAGGACATCCCCAAATGGGCCCAGTTCCTCCCACCAGTCCTGCACAACTTATACATTACCTTTGTTTTCAGTGGCTGGGGTTGCCATGGCAGCAGCAGCCCTTGGGATAATGTTTTTGTCATGGCACAGCAGCAGAGTCCACACCTCAGGGAAGGTGTGACTTGTGTGTTGATGAGGTGGCAGATGGCTCAGAGGAGATGGTACCCAGGTCAAGGTGAGCTGGGAAATCTGTGCAGATTTTCTGGTGCTGTAGAGGATGCTCCTGGGTGCATGGTGGGTTTTGCCAGCAGCATTGCAGCGATGGAGCTCAAAGCTCTTAAATCTTCTTTTGCTCGTCATTCCTGAGCAATCTGGTACTGAAAGGCGGCCATGCATCATTTTCTGCTTCCCCTCTGATCCAGGTGCTGAAGCTGGTGCTGGTGTGTCAGCTGGGTACACTCAGATGTGGCATCACCCTCGCACCTGCTGTGCTGCAGGTGATGGATGTGCTGCCTCCACAGCAGCCTTTTCCTTATCCTTGCAGGTCCTTGGTGAGACTTTCTCCTGGCAGGTGAGACAGGCTCTCCTCTTATCTGCCCCCAGCTATCTCAGTGCATACCTCTGCTGTAAGTACTTCACCTGAGCAAACAGGAACAGCACTTTGATTGCTGCTTTATGGCACAGGAATGGCAGCCATGGTGCAAAGAGCTTTTACACCGAGCAGGGGCTCAGATTGCCAGTCCTCGGTCCCGGGTACTTCCTTCGTTCTCCTGACTCTGATACTGAAGCATCTTTCCAAAATTAAAAAGTGACAGCAATCTTACTCTTTTCCCTAAAGCAGTCCCTGAGGATGGAGGAACGGTGGGGTTAGCATCTGGAGCTGACGCATTTATTATTGATGATGTCTTTAAATGATTAAACTAATTTTGCTTGCATTATTTAGGGAAATTATTATATTCATCATTAATGGAAAGATGTCTGGGGAAATGTGTGATTCACAGCTGTAAATACCTTCTCTCCTCATTTTGTCACTTGCTGCCTGTCTTCTCCCAGCTCTTGTTTGTCATTTTGGAGTCAGTGTTCGTCCTTCTGTCAGTACCACCTTCCCCCTTGATGTAGGTGACTTGTGGTTGCATAAGGGTGAAGTGACTTTTATTCTAGACAGGTGACTTAATTTTCAGTGTCACCAGGGCTTACATAAGGGATGTAATAATCTGGATAAGGAAATAAGGTTTAGAAACTCTTAAGTACACTTAAGACCTCTTTCTAGCAAATGTTATTCATAGTTGTGTTCTTTATATTACTGTCAAGGATAACTGGAAGCATGAACAACCCTGGCATTAGTTATGCTTATCTCCCCACGATATGGTGCAGTATTACAGCTGGGGTTTATTGCAAAATGAGGCATTGTTAACAGATAATGTGTCTGTGTCAAGGTAGATTTCCCTCTGCAGAATATGGGAGTCCCTTTGCACCAATTAGTTTTACTGGGTCCTTTGCACACAGCAGAAATACTCTTTACAGGGTGTGATTTTAAACATGAAAGTTTAGTTTTTAGCTTACTTGCTGTCCCACAGGACATCAACAGCCATCGGTGAAGTTTGGGTTGACCTCCATATAGTAAATTCAGTTGTATTAACTCATTAATCTAAAAGCTGTTTTTAAAAGAAGAGGGTATTTGGATGGAATCTCAATTGTTGATATTCAGTCTTTTGGCTGAAACTGTATGTCTGCCTCATGCAGAGTGGTACTGAGAGGTGAGGTGGACAGAAGGAATGTTAGGTGCCTCCAGGCTAGGTTGGGAGGTGAGAACCTCAGCTTTGAAGGGGTTTGTGGAAGGGTTGAAAACTACACTAGGAGTCAGTGCCTTCCTCTAGAGCATGCAGAACAAAAATAGCCTTAAGTAAAAAAAAAATCTAGGTGAGAGGTTCCACCTCTTCATTCTTCTTCCTGCCTTTACCAATCTTTATTTCTGGTTTTCAGACTTAAAATCACTCCTGTAGGAGCCTGGAAAAGGGTTCATGCTTTTGTAACTTCTCCCCATACAGCTCTGTAAGGGAAAACAATTTCTTTGCTGCTTTTTCACCCTGTTTCATTGATGTGAGACACAAGAGGAGGTGAAAGGTGCTTCTCACCTGACATCTAAAGCTTGAGTGCCCTTACAGTGTCTGTCTGGTGTGAGTGGGGTAGCACAAGCTACAAGGGACCTCACAGGTGTGTGGCAGCCTGGGAATGGGAATCCAGACTTTGGAGTGGACCTGGATGAAGGCTTCTCAGCTTATTCTGTGCTCTACATTTTGTAGTCCTCATCCTTTGGGCAGGCTGTTGAACCCCAAAGCACTTGGTTAGGCAGGGCACTGTGGTGGTGCTGGGGGAAAGGAGGCCCCACTCCCTGGCTTTCCCTGCCAATCAGTTCAAGTCCAAGAACATAAGGATTTATTGGTTTCTTATTCCACCTAATCTCTGTACAGAGGCTCTGTTTAATATCTTACCCTTGTTTGAAATGTGGAATTCATCTGCTGCTATTATTATCCCAACACAAAGGGGCCATGAAACTCTTTTTTGGTTCAGCCCAGCCTGGATCACTTTGTGCTGGGAGTCCTGGCTGTGGGATGGGGCTGCCCTGGCTACATCCTCTGCAAAATAATGTTTTTCCCCTTATTCTGCATCTACAGATCCTTTTCTTCTAAAAATTGTGAGTAGGGTGGGAGGGTGCACAGGATGCTTTTGGGGGCCTTGTTCCTTGAGGAATCTTTCATCACTAGTGAGTGATGCAGAAAGTGCAGGGGAGACATAGGGTGGTTTTCCTAGCTTGAAACCTCTCATGTAGCCCCACCGTCCTGCTTCTGGATTCCTTCCCAGCAAACTCTAACCCATCCCAGGAGTTAAACTGGGTCCTTTCCAGATGCTTCTTGTAATCTTCTTGTCACATTCTTGTGACTGGCAAATGACTGCCACCTCTCCAAAATTGCAGCCCTGCCCCTCCCGGGAAGCACTTGGCAGCCAGCTGTCCCCTGTGCCATGGATAACATCACATTTATCCCGTCCTGGGCTGTGCCTGTGCTCACTGCTGGTCACGGGGCTGGGCTGGCCTTGCCAGTGCTGAGCATCCTCACAGGCACGTGCTCCCGGGGTGCAGCACTCGCTCCCCCTGGCCCCTGCTCTGGTGGGGAAGGAAGGGAAAAATCCCCTGAATTCTTCACCGCTGACTGCAAAGGGCAATTATTTAATGGGATTTTGGGCAGAGGGAGCCCAGAAAGGTTAGGCTGTTCTGAATCTGGGCCATGAGGCTGCACCGGATGAGTCACGGGGAGAGGAATAAAAATCTCTGAGTCATAATCCCTAATACTACAGAGCAGATTTGCTCTGGGGTGTTTTTGTGTTCCTATGTGCTGACTAATGTGCAGAGAAACAGTGAGAGCACTTTCTCTGCTCTTTCACCCATGAAGAATGCAGCCCCGTGTCCCCCTCCTCGTCTCGATGATTTACCCGAGCCTGGAGTCCCACTGCTTCCCAGACAGCTGAGCACCACTCACCCTCCTCAAAGCCCCCCAAATTCCAGTGGCAGCAGGGTGGGTTCTGGCACTTTCCCAGCAGAGGGGACATGCCAGGGCAGGACCGTGTGCCAGCAGCTGTTTGTGCCCCTGCGGCTCGGCACCACTGGCAGCGGGGGGACAACCTTGAAATGCCCCATCTTGCAATGGGCACCTGCTTTTTGAGAATCTCAAAGTGATTTATGAAGGGGTGTCGGCAGGGTGGCAGCCACCCAGCACCTACAGCTCAGTGATAAAAATACGCTGAAGTGAGCTAGCTGCCATTTCCCTGGAGATATTCCTACAGCTTACCTGGGCCTAAGACCCCAAGAAATTTGAGATCTATGTATTTTTAGAGGACATATCAGTTTTGCCATTTTATTCTCTCAACCAGCTCTCATTGTAATTTCAGATTCAGAGGGCACCATGATTCCTCCTATCTTAGATTCATTTTGATTAGATCTCCTCAGAAGACATGTATAAAATCGATACTCATTTAATAAAATATACCTGCCCCTAGCCCTTTTCATGCACTATATTGTGGCCAGGGATAGAGTATTAAACTGAGTCCCTGGTCTTGTCAGCAGTAGCAGCAGCATTAAGATGCATCAGACATCCCCAAAAATGTGGTTGAGAGGCTGCAGGGGGTCAGGTTGTGGGTGACAGAGTGGGTCCTCCAGAAAGGGCAGGTTGGTCCTTGGGAGCCAAGTTTTGTCTGTCTTGTTACTCTAACTGATTAGATTAATTTCCTGGATGTGGTAACTGACTGACTTTTTTTTTATGTTAGTTTACCAATATGAACTGCTGGTTTAGACTCTGTAAGATTTAAAAAATACTTTTTAGTATTTTCTTTGCTTCAAGAGTGTAGAATTGGAAACTGGATGAACACCTGTACTTGCTCACACACAGAAAAGTGGTGCACAGAAAAATGTTACAGAGATTGTAATTTCAGTGAGCAAAGTTGTTTGTTAGAATATGAGGCTGTTCTTTTTCCTTACAATGTCCTTAATTAATTTTTCATTATCACAGGTATTGGTGATAAGGTAAATGCTCCTCCCCAGAGAAGAGCTGGTGGCATCCTCATCCAGGAGTGGCAGCTCAGAGTTCCTGGTGCTGGCTCTGAGTTCCACTTCCCTTGGGTTTTGTACACCTTAAACTGCTCAGATGGAGCAACAGTCTGCACTGTGAAGTTCCTACATTGTTTCATTTGGGTTTTATTCCTCCTCTGTAAGGTTATTTTTTGCTTCCCTGATGGTATTTGCAGCCTCTATGCAGGAAAAGAGGAGGCAGCAATTTGGAGGGCAGTGCACAATTGGGTGATGCAGATATCACTTATGGGAGGTTATGTTATCCACTCCCCTGTTGCTGAGTACAGCCCTTCTGCTGTGCAGCCCAAAGCAGGAAAAAATAAAATTTCTTCAGCAGAAAAAAACCCTTTTTTCTGTTTTTTTCTTTCCCACTGCCTTCTTAGTACTCTTTCCAAATCAATTGCATTTCCTCAGCAGAACTACGGAGGTTGTGGCTGTGGGTGTATTCTGAACTTTATTTTAACTTATTTTTCAGCATTTCACAGGCTCCTGGGACATCTTAAGTATGGATCAAGCCAAGGCAAACGTGAGATGCCTTGGTTGCTTGTCTTGTTTGCTTGTAGAAAGGGCCTGGTATGCCTTTGGGTGTGGAGATAGGGAATTTGCAAGTCTCTGGATATGGATTATTTTTTTCTTCTGTTCTGCTTATGAGATTTAAGGGGGAAAGGAAGTCTTTGTATATTAAAATGAAATATATATTTTTTAAGTACTACAGCATTTCTGTATATTCAAAGTCTTCACTGACTTGATATTTAATTCTTTATCTTTTTTAGCCACATTACCTGTAGCGATACAGATGTTGGAGTAAGTGCTCTTACACTGCTGTGCTGACCTGGAATGCAGACAGACATTTTCTAAATCAAATCCAGCACTTTAACCTAGGATCATGCCCCCAGCCTGCCTGGTTGCTGCCTTGGGTTGCAGCCTCAGCCAACCTTGCCTGCTGTGACCTGCGATGCTGTGATGGTAGCAACCCCTGCCTTATGAGCAGGCAGGGAGGGTGATAATGTTTTAAGTAAATATCCATCCAGCTGAGCCTGGTCAGGGGTCTGAAATGAGAAGTGGATTCCCTTTGCAAAGATCCCCATCCTTTATACAAAATCTAAATGAAATGGGGATACTAATTAAATTCATGCACTCCTGGCATGTAGAAGAGTGTGTTAAAGCAGGTGACACAATCCCAACAGCTTTACACTGGAGGGGGGGACATATCACTGCTGCCAGGCTTTGATAGAATGAGGGCAAACCTCAATAAGATGCTGATGTTTCTGCTTTGCCTTATATTTGCATATTTCCCTGTGCTTTCACAGGGCTCCTTGCTTGCAAATCGTTATCCAAACATTAAGTAATCCTCAGCACTTTGGAGCTGTCATTGGTTGTAGTTTTTTCCTTGAAGGGTAGGAGGGCCCCGTGCTAGATGTTGAAGGTGGAACTTCTCCAAGAGATTGGACCACCTCCACCTGGGACAGCCCAGCCGTGCACAGCAAGACCTGTCTAAACTCAGACTCATTATATTCCACAGTCCACTTGGGTGCTACCAGGATCTGGATTAAAAGCAGAACTCCTGGTTATTCCTGACCAGCTGCAGCCGGAGCATTTTAGGGGATACATCCTGTGGTTTATTGTGCTGGGGTGGTTTGAGGTTTGTCTCTAGCTGGTTGTCCCTAATCTTCCTGCAGGCTGGAGCACCTGTGCTTGGGTTTTGCCCTAAGTCCTCAGTGCCAATGAGATGTATTTCAGCTTAGGTACAGGCAGTGCTGCAGCCGTGCTTGTGTGCAGACAGGCTTTCCTGTTTGCTTGGCTGAGAATATGAAGGCAAAACCAGGGTCCCAGATTTTCTGTGGAGCCTATGGGACCCCTCAGCAGATGTGCATGGAGAGACCTCCCTGCCTTGCAGGGAGCTGGGGGTGCCCTGACTGATACAAACCCTCTGGTCTCATGAACAACACCCTTGCAGCTCCTGAGTCCGGCCTTACGTTAGAAGGCAGTGGAATACAAGAAATTAATCCATTCGTGTATCCTGGTAGTTGTATCAGAGCCACTGGGGATGTCCAGGAGGAAATGGTGTCACATGTTGGCAAGGCAGCAGCCGCATTTACTGGCTTAGCTGAGGTCTGGTCATTGAAAATCTGCAGCTGAAAGGCTGGACTATGAATCTTGGACTTGAAAGTAATTTTTATCTAAACACAGGGATCTGAAAGCTGGAAACCTATCAAAGGTACAGGCAAAGTATCTGAGTATCTTTGAAAACAAATGGCTTAGAACACTGAGCACTAATCTCCAAAGACAGCCCAAAGAAATGCTGGAGTTATTTAGGGAATAAGAAACTGGAGTGTCTGATGTAGCAAAGGGACTTCAGGGCAGTGGGATGGAGATGCCCTGGGAGGTGGTAGGGATAACATCTCTCTATATACATTGAGAAGATACTGGATTTACCGCAGCATGCATCTGAACGGCTTTCGGTAGTGGACAGGGGTGACGGAGCCTTGCTTGTGCTGACCAAACTAACAAAAATCAGTGGAAAGCTCTGGGAATTCTTGTCCTTGGAGGAGTGGAGTTGTAATGCTGCATGGATCATGAAGGTCTCTTCCTTAGCCTCATGAGCAGCTAAGGCGTATAATCTCATTAACAAATTTATCAAGCTGCATCTTAAGACTGGTTGGGCTGACTGCCCTGTGACTGCTGAAAGGCATCCAGAGCTTGGCATGGCAAGGGACCCTTGTGCTGCAGCCTGAAGTCATTGATAGCCAGCTGATGCTTGTTTGTTGTTGTGTCAGTGTTGTCCTTTAGCTGAAATCCCTGTTTCCACGATGCAGACAGCATACCTCATACATTTGCATACCCACTGAGCTGTGCAGGTCTGACACAGGCAGCTCACTGTTCTCTCAGATGAGAGATGTTTGTCATTCCCCTCCTGCTTCTGACAGCTGGATCCTCTACCAGGCTCTGTTCAAACATGGCATTTTGGTCATGAGCTCCCAGGTGGGACAGAGCACCTCAAAGCCAAGGTCTCCTGCTACTGCTGGTGCAGCCTGACATCTTTAGGTCTGCCAGAAATACTTTGTCCTCCAGCTGCCAGCAGAGTCTCATTGCCCTTGAAACCCTGCTGTGCTGACGTCCCCAGTTCACCTGGACTCACCTGCAGAGAGAGGTGAAATTTTTAGTGAGACCAGCCTTAGCTAAAATCAGCCTTTACCCAGCTCTGGTACTAAGCCCCAAGCTTGGTGGCTGTGGGAAAAGGCAGTACTTAGAAGGACCAACAATGATTATGTCTTCTTTAGCAGGATTGTTTGGCAATGCCATACAATCCTAGAGAGATTTGGGTTGGAACAGACCTTTAAAGGTCATCTAGTCCAACCGCCTTGCCGTGGGCAGGGATGTATTCAACTCAGTTAAGTTGCTGAAAGCCCTATCCAGCCTGGCCTGGAATGTTTCCAGGGATGGGCTATCCACAACTTTTCTGGGCAACCTTTTCCAGTACTTCAACACTTTTTGGGGAACCTGTTCCAGTGTTAAGCACCTTAATTCTAAAAAATGTCCTTCCTTATAGCTAATCTGTATCAACCCTCTTGTAGGTTGAAACCATTGCCCTTTGTCCTATCACGACAGGCCCTGCTTAAAAGTTTGTCCCCAAAAGGAACTATATAGGGTATAAATACCCAATATATGTTATAAAAAGTACATGTAATATAACGGCATATTTATTTTGGGTTATAATTTTGTCAGTGATGAATAAGAAGATACAGCTGTAATTCCGTGATGGTTTTGTTCATAATAGACCTTCTGCTGCTAAGCTGAAATTTTTACTTCACATTTTCTGCAGATTTTGAGTGCTTCAGTTCTTTGTTTAAACTATTTGCATCTTCTTAAATGGGGGTCACAGGGGCTGGAGTGAAACACCAAAGCTTTTAGGCAGTGTCATGGTTCACGTGGCTTTCAAGGGGTGCTCCTCAGTGCTGTGAGTTTATTGCAGCTCCAGCTATTCATGCACTGAAGTCAGGACAAGACCCTGCTGTGGAGGGTCAGAGAAGCTGTTTGCAGTGGTGCAGTTTGCAGTAGGCATTACTCTGCCATAGGTAAGGGATTTATCTGTCCAGTTGTACTTGTGGTGACTGTAGTTTGAGGCCCATCACACTGGCTGGCCCTTAGGATTGAACTGTCAGCACAGAGCAGATGCTGACAGGGTCCCTTGCTTTCCATACTTCGTTTCATGTGTGTGGAAGGAAAGGAAAAAAAAAGAGCAGAATTTCTGCTGCAGCTGTTTGAAACAATGAATGAACCATGATGTGATGTTGTGGGTGTTTGTTTTATTTTTCCCCTTATTTCCTTATCCAGGTTTTATTATTTCTCAGTTTTGGAGGTCAGAAGGACCATTCTGAAGACCTGGTGCCTTGCCCTGAATCCAGACATCCCCCCATTAGCTAGAGTGATGGGGCAAAACCACAAGAACAGAGATATCTGAGTTAAAAAATTATATCTATATATCTACCTGGAAGTAAGTGGTTGGTTTAAGCAACGACCTTGTGGTCCAGTGGACCTCTGGAGGTTGTAGCAGGTGGTCTCCCAGTGATGCAACCCCCATGGTAGATGTTGTCATCTCTGTCAGCTGCTTGCTCTGCGTCCTGGAAGCTGCCACGCTTGCCTTGGGTGACAGAAGGGGAGCCGTGTCAGCTTCTCAGCTGCTACCAGTCGAAGCTGAGGAATTAGTTTAAACTGTCGATTTAATTAAGCTGGAGAATGCAGCAAATAGTTTGTGCATGCCAGTAATGGGTGCCAGCAGGAGTGTCCTCTCACTCCTGCCAACTGCACGGGTCTGCTCTTCAGAACGTCTGAGAACCGGATGCTGACGAAGAGTGGTGGTTGGGTTTAATCCCATCTGGTGATTTTTGTGTCACCATGTTTAAAAAAACACCCCTTTCACTGAGAGGCTCATCACATGGTCTTTGGAGGGTTCACATTGTTCAGAGTTATTCCTGGTGCCTTTAGAAACACAGAGCTGTGATCTTTAGGTATTACGCCTGATGTGCCCCAGGCCATCCTAGTGAAAAGGACTACATTGGTGCAAAGGAACCACTTAAAATAGTGTACAATAAACTATCACAGGCCTCTGGGCTTTGTGCTTGAGGGCTTGGATTTAGAAGGCAATTCACAGAGGTCCCTTTCTTAGGGCATGTGGAGAAGGAGAGTGGCAGGAAATGGTGACGTTGATGCAGTTGGGGATCATAGATTCTCTCATCCCCCAGTATCCCACAAGTGGGCCTATTTGTTCCACTTCATTATGCTGTCTTGAGGTTGGAAGAGAACAGACTCCTTTCATCCTTTCAATGCCCTGTGTAGTCTTCAATGATATTACACTGTTGTGAGTGTTCATGAGAAGACAGGAAGATTGGATGCCCTCATATCAGCTTGGGTGCATTGACTGCACATCTCTACCAATGGAACTATTTCAATTCAAGGAAAACCAGCAATTTCTCTTGGTTTCAGGTCCTTACCAGTGCTGTTTCTGGTACATGAAATGCATGGGGAAGCATGTGGCAGCTGTGCATGTTTCCACATGTAGCTGAGAGTGGTTAGAGCTCCTCAAATGAAGCTAAAGTGTGCTCAGAGTTGATGCAGATTCTTCGCTTTTGCTTGCAATAAGCTGTTTGCACCCAACTTGAGCACCCAGGTGGACTGAGGTTGGCATCTGTGAGGAAATGTAGCCTTGAGAGGGTGAGTTCTTGCACCGTTTTGCCCTGTGTCGTTGAGAATAACAATTGCCAGTTAAATGGGCTTTGTCAACTCAAGGCCAGAACTTTGGCATCGTTCTGGAAAGAGCAGGCTGGCTTTGGCATGTTTGGATATCGACATGATGCATTTCCTGGTGGTAGGTGGTGGGAAAGCCCGCGTCTGCTGTGAAAAGAACACTCTTTCCTTGGAAAAGTATTTACTGAGATAGCGATGATGGACAAGCCTCTCATGATAAACGTGACTTCACAGATCGTGTTTTCAGCCTCATGGAAAAAATAGAAAAGGTATCTTACACAGGTCTGCAGGTTTGAAGGTAATGTGTTCTAAAAATAAATACTAAAAATTATTCTTGAGCTTGGGCCAGGTTGTTTCAAGATCAAAATCAAGGCCAAGGCACTTCAGTTTAGGTTTCCAGGTCATTTTTATTGGCTTTGTTAATCCATGGTGCTTATGAGGTAGGAAAAAATGATAATATCTACAATGATCTTCCCACTTTCTTTCTGAAAACATGTTTCTAAGGAGTTCTGACTTTTCTGCCATATATAACAGTCTGCTTTGATATATGGTTTGTCCACCGGGAAAAAACTAGTTTTTGGTGCTTTTTGTGTAACCAAGAGTCTTATGACAGTGTTTTGGTGTGTTGATGTATATATAGTGACAGTATGTGGATAACGTCAAAGGGTTTTAGAAGGACTTCAAAAAGATAGATAGCAAAATAAATAAATAAATTTAAAATTGCCATTAATGTGAACCCAGATAGGCAGACTAAAAACGTAGCAAATAAACAGCTGGCATAGTTTCTTCTTTGGTTTTCTGACATCTCAAAGGCTGGCTCCAGCACTTCTGATAGCTTGGAATTCCATCCTGCTGGATGGCAGAGCTGCAGTGAGCACATCAGCCAGAGCCAGCTGAACCCTGGGGAGGATGTGGAAGAGACCAAAACCCGGTTATGACCAGGTGTGCACAGCCTGATCCAGCATAAGAGGCAGTGAGAGCATTTGGATGGAACCAAGATCAGATTTGGCTCTAAACATTCTCTTGATGGTGGCTTCTGGCACCTATCTCTGGGGCTGATGATTTCTGATGTTTTCTCTCTGAATCTTCCAGATTTTTGTTGCTGGCTCTCAGGTCCCGAGTCTGTCATGCTTTGCTCTCAGGATGGAGAGACAGGGAATTGGAGCCGAAAAAGCCACTGGAGCTTTTTGACATGATGGCGCTGTTCCCTGGTGCCCCTTTTTGGTAAAGGAGCATCAATCCCCTGCCTGAGACAGCTGGGCTTTTGCTTGGCCCCAGCATGGAGCCAGCCTCTGGAGGGGTGAATGGGGCTGAGCACTTCAGGAACCACTGGGAATGGGAAGAAGTTCTCTTTTCCTAGGAGAACCTGTTCTGATCCCCCTATCACTGGGGATGGCTTTGGGCATGGGGTCCCCCTCTCCTGCCCTTAGCTTCCTGTCCTGGAAGGACATAACTCTGATCCTGGGACCAGCTGGAGCGAGCAGCCACAACAGGGCTTGTTTTCCCAAGATAATCTCTTATCGGGAAGGCGGCTCGGCAGATGTAGGTGAAAGGTGATGCCGGCACACTGCTGGCGCAGGTTGGCTTCCACTCTCCAGGCTGAGTCCTCAGCTTTTTATATCCCTGCTGCATCACGCCGCAGCTGCCACCCTCCTCCCTGCACTGCGGATCACCGGGCAGGGATCGTGAGCGTCGTGTCAGCTGCAGGAGCAGCGCTGGGCACCGCACTGTTACAGCAGGCTTGCATCAGCCACAAACGTGTCTGACCTGATAGCCCGACTCCCAAATAACCAGCATCGGGTCAGAGGAGGGCAGGAGGTGTCATTGTCTTGAGAAAAAAAATTGATTAAATTTAATCTTCTACAATATTTTAATTGTTGCTGGTTTTTAGCCCTGAATCATGAAGTTCAGTTGTCAGTATGCCACTACCTATGATGTTCTTATGATGTGTTACCTATGATGTGTTTCAATGTCCTCTCCTTTCTCCTTTTCTTCCTCTTTAACCTTGGAGCTTCTTTACCAGCTATACCCCACATTCTGGTTATCATCTGTGAGTACCAGCTCTGCACTTGCCGTCTTAAGTAAATGGGGAAAGGGGTCTGGAAAGGGCACTGATTTCTGCTGCAGCATCATCTCCAGGAGAATTGAATTCAGCCTAGGAAGCAGATTGGCAAAAAGGGTGTCTTGATGACCAGTTTTCAGAAAGAAGTTATTTCAGATATTTCAGCCAAATAGCTGTGAGGACTTAACGAAATGGGGCTAACAGTACCTTCAGCTAAGGAAAGATAGTGTCACCCGCAATGATCTCTCTCCATTCTGTGAGATAAAAGACGGGCATCTGCATGAAAACAGATCTTCTGTCCCCGGAGCAGGTTATGACCATGGGAGAGAAATCCTGACTCCACTGAAGTTAACAGAGAGGCAGAGGTGGGACTGTTTGCTCCGGGCAAGGGTAAGTCAGATGCTCAAAAAGGCTGGTGTCCTCCAGCAGCTCTTAGGGAGGAGAGACATAAGCTCAGGCAGCAGCTTCACAGTCGGGTGCAGTGACAGGTGGATCTGCTGTTGGTGTTAAGGATTTGCACAGCTGGGAAGAGACAGCCCTGACTTCACCTCTGGGTTTGGTAGACTTTCTGGTGGGCCTTCCTTCTGCAGGGAGGCTGTGTGGAGGCTTTGGCTGAGTCTTGGCAGTGGAGCCATGGAATTGGTGGACAGTCAGTGCTGCAGGACCAGTTGTACAGGCTCCAGGTTTCCCTCCCTATCCAGTGAGCTCAAGTTGATGTTTAAACAGCTTCATCCAACCTTAGCTTTTTTTTTTTTTTTT
>VXAD01013538.1:1124689-1194259 GCA_013399195.1 Dicrurus megarhynchus
TTTTTTTTTTTTTTTTTTCTGGAGCAAGCTGAAGGGCACTCACCTGCGTTGCTGCCCTCAGAGTGGCAGCGCTTCCATCTATGGGGCTGTGGCAAAGAGCAGAGAGGACAGAAATGCCTAACTGTGGAATGTGTGGATGGAGAACCCTGCACCCTCCAGGGCAGCATCATCCCTGCAAAAGAGGAGACCTTTTGGACTGGAAACATTGATTGATGTGACTCTGAGCAACCTGATGGAGTTAAAGATGTCCCTCCTTGTTGGGGGGTTGCACTCGATGACCTTTAAAGGTCCCTTCCAACCCAAACCATTCTGTGAATCTCTGATTCTGTGTCTGTAAGTTCTCCTGAGTCTCACAGGCTTTGTATGTAAATACACTGTTTAACTGCATTCCCATATAGCAAGTGGTATGTGGCTAGGAATTCCTTTGATGCCTTTTTAGTGATAAAACAATCCCTTCTTTTTCCCTTATTTTTCTCACAGCATGTAAGCTCTTCAGAAAACCAGGTCATTAAGTATTGAAGAGCCTAGACATGATTAAAATAAAAATATTGTTAGCAATAAATGAGTGAGAAGAGGTGCAATACTTTGTCAGTCTTGGAATAAAAATTTTGAAATCTCCAGGTTACAGGAAGGTTAGTTGAATTTGTGAGCATATTCAGGCATCAAAATAATGGGGATGCCAGCCTGGGGAGGTTATCTATCTGTGCAGCTGAGCTGGACCCTGGCTGGTGCCCTGATTGTGTGAGGTGCAGGGTTGGTAGGAGGCAGCTCCAAGGCTGAGGAGCAAACAGCTGATTCCCTGCAGCTCCCTGTCACTGCTGGGCTCTGTGCTTGTTTTGCAAACATGGAGAGGGTTATACAGGAGCCAGACATGTTCTCAGAGGTCTTGTTTTTTTCCTCTTGAGGTGGCTGCAATAATAATCACCAGGGATGGAGGTGAAAGCAGAGTGGTAGGAACAGAGAGTTGGTAGGACTGAATTGTTTTTTTCAGTAGAATTAAAACTGGTGCATGGTCAGGAGTGCTCTGTGAGTATAAGACAGTGAGCAAAACATCCCTTCACAGACATGTGGGATGGGACAGGTAGAGCTGGAGTGCAGTCCCTGGTAGGAATCCTTCCTTCAGCGGAAAAAGGATTTACTCTTGGATATCAGCAGAAAAATGAGTCCTGGGCTGTAACTTAATAGTGTAACTGTATGATGCAATAAATAGAACCTTTCCATGCTGATTTAATTAAACCAATGCAACGTCTATGTTTAGCTGAAGCCAAGTCCTACACTGTTACAAAATCTTTTCTAATAATAGTATTTTTTTTCACCTCACGAAGGTCCCGATTACTGAGCTGCATGTTAAAGCTGCCTGTAAGAGCAGGGCAGGTGTTTATTTGGATCTGACAGCTGGAATGAGTCAAGATTATTCCATGGGCTTTGGTTTAATGGCAAACACTTTCTGTTATTATTTACTGAATATTGAACATGTGCCCTTAATAAGTAGGTCCTTTCAAAAAAGTAACAGGAAGACAGAGCCTAATCTGCCAAAATGTTTCTGTGCTGGTATTCCCAGAGCTGTTTTGAAATCTTCACCTCAGTTGCCTTTGCGGAGCCTTGTGCCAGCCCTGGAGCATGTGGGGCTTCTCCTGGGCTCCACGGGAATGCTTGGACCTCAAGCCAAGTGTGACAGTGTACAGGGAAAGTCATTACCACTGGGCTTCTGTCCTATTCTTGCATGAGGAGGCAGCCACCAAGGATTCAGCTTTTAAAGGAGCCAGATACTGAGCTGGAAACGTGTCAGTCCTGCAAGGGGTGCCTTAAGCTCATTAAAAAATGTCCTTTTCCTTCTTGGCCTTTACCCCCTCACTGCTTCTTGGCAACTTTGGGCTGATTTGCTTTGCCTACGATAAATGCTCCCAGCAAGAGCAGAATGTGGTTTCCTTTGTGTTGAGGAGTTGAGGTCCAGAGGGACCCAGAGAGGGGCTCAGGAATGTCCCCTTTTGGCCACACTGGGCCAGCAAATCAACTTGGTGTTTGTGGGGCTAGAGCTGTGTTGGTCCAGTGCCACAGGGATCAAACTTCCCCGGATCTGGAGCCATTGGTTCAGTTTTTGAACCACCAGTGCCTTCAGAGGACGGAGCCCATCATCCCAACTCTGCCTTTTTGGAGCTGAAGCAGGGACAGCGTAGATGGCATAAATGGGGACAGTGATGGCATACATGGGGACAATTGCAAATCCGTTTTAACAGAGGGATTTCAGGAGGCTGCAGTGGTGGGGGGTTGATGAAAGCAAATGTCAACTGCGACCAAGATGCCTGGAGTTGGTTGATTTTATCTTTGAAAAGTAAGGGGCTGGTGTCTTCTGTTCTGTGGTTTGTTTTTTTCTTTCTTTAAAATAGCATCCAATTAATCTCTCTGTTAGCCACTTTTATAATTTTAGCACAACTCCTTTGCTCCTGGAGAGATGTAGTCTTGTGAGAATTTCAGCATTTATTTGACTACAAAGTATGTTTTTAGCCTGCATGGTGACAGCCTATATCCTGAAGGTTTAAAGAATAGGTCTAAGATAAAGAACTGAAAATGTAATGAGCAGGAGGATTATTTTTGCAGCTGGCATAGTGATTTTTCTTTCCTTTCATTGTAAGGTAGTAACTAATGCCGTAGACTGAAAATAATAAATAAAAGGTAGCAAAAAGTGTCTGCAGGCTTCAGACTGAGCCCTGCTCTGGGTAACCAGGATGGTTTGTGGTGACCAAGCCAGGTGTGGGGAGCTGTGGGTGATTTTGGCCAAGGCACAAACCGAGTTTGCAGTGAATTTCCCCAGTTTTCTGTGAATTGCAGCAGTGCCCAGCGAGGGAACCTGGCACTGGGCTCTGTGTTGGTATGCAGTGGAGCAGCTCTGGAGATGGAGCAGCAACTCCATGTCACAACTGTGAGAGCACCTGCAGGTCTTTGGTGCTAGACGTGGGATGGTGGCAGAGATGCTGTGTGCCTGCATAAGGGACCAGGGAAAAGAAAGAGGCTCTTGCTTGAGCCTGCTGGCAGCATGGGAGGTGGAATGGAACCCACCTGAGTGTGAACAGTGGGATGGAAGGGCCCTTCCTTCACCCAGGTGTGGGAACCTGGCTTTCATTTTGATGCACAGATCTTGACTTTCTTGTGGTAGTTAAAGTAGATGATAAAGATTGTGGATGCAATTGAGGGCAAGCCAACAAACAAAAAAAAGGCGCAAAAATCCATTCCCTCATGCTCTTTAAGGGTTACAACTTATCTCTGCAAGATTAGGGATCAGCATTTCTGTAAAACACCTTTGAAGCCAGAATGCACAGTCCTGGGAGAGCAGGAGGCATGAAGTGCTGTCCTGAAGTGCTGTCCCTTGCATTACACTGTGTCCACTTCAGTGGATCTGCAGGCCTGATTTTCCCCTCACGTGCATCTTGTGCCATCAGTGTTTGGCAGCTGGTCAGACTGTCTTTTTTGTTTGAGTCTGTTTCTGAGTATCCCACACTCTTGGGTCAATGAGTGGTCCAGGTGGATGTTCCTCCTACCCAAGGAGTGTGGTCATTGTCTGAGCTGCAAGTGGTTCAAGGCTGAAATGGTCATTCTTTGTGGACTTCGTTTCTCTGTGGCCTTTCAGTTTTTCCGGGTGAGGCAATCCAGTATCTCTTGAGAATCACACTCTTCAGTTCATTGTGAGACATCTTTTGCCAAGAGGAGGATGTGTGGAATGCTGTATTCCATATTAGAGGTGATTTTGGTAGCATGAAATAAAATTATTTTTTCTTGGTACTGTCACCTAAGTTGGGAACCATTTGTGTCTTGAATACTATAAAAAGGCTAGTTAATATTTATCTTACAGTTTGTTCCTTTGGTCTTTTTATGTAACAGTCTGCCATTTATCAGGAGAGTATCTCCCCCCACTTCTCCTTAGGGAATGTTATAAAGATTTTTTTCTCTTAATGTATCTGTGTCAGCTGGTGCAGATGGAGAATAAGGTTATTAAATTTTGCTTTGAAAATGGTCCAAGGTGACAAGGTGCTTAAAATGTCAGATTGTGTGACATTTGCTTAAGATTTTGCTTTTTGTCTTCAAAAATGGTTAAAAGAATGGGGTTAATTGTAGGGCATCTCAGCAGTGCTTCAAATTGTAGCATCCCAGCTTGTGATGCTCATGTGGAGTCATTTTGTGAAGTCAAAATAGCATAGTCATGACCTGCATTTTATGTGAGAACTTGAGGTGTAAATACACAGCCTGTTGGTCACTGGGGTGTTGGTTCAGGTCGGTGGGCAGACCCACCCCGAGTGTGGGTGAGGAGTCCCGGGTGGATGCGAGGGACACAAATTTGTGTGATGATACCTTCAGTGGAATAGCTAGACTTACATTTTAATATATCCACTTTATTGTGAAAGTGTTACTAGAGTTCTTGGAAGCATTTTTATGTTGCACTTTTATTGTTACCAAACAATGCTTTTCTGGGCGGAGTATAGGTTGGAATTCCCAATCTACCAGGCAGTCCTTCTGTGCTTGTCTTTTTTCAACCTTCCCCTTTTCCTTGGAGTTCCCAGAAAGGAATCGATTTTTAGGATGAAAAATGGTAGGGTGAGGCAAGATCAATGGTTCTTGCCTTCATCCTGTTTTCCTAAAATACTCAGGCATTGAATGTGCAGTGTCATTGCCTGGTCACAGACTGGTGGAGCATCTGCGAAGTGCCCTCCCCTCATTAATCATGTCCCAGCCATAGCTGCTGTTTCTGATCTGGGAGCAAAAGCCCCAGCCCTAGGGACTGCCTGGGATGTTGGCCAAGCTTATGCAGCCCTCAAAAGCAGCCAGGTTACTCCAAAAATTTGGTGTTGCTGAGTGAGGAGAAAAAGGAGCAGAGGCCTTTTCCTATGTGTTTCTTTGGGAAATATTTGGGTTTGTTTATTTATCTTTTATAAGGATATAAATATTATGAGCACATGATATAAGAGACTGTTAACTGGTGTCCTTCTGTAATTCCATAAAGCAAACAAGTTCTTGTTTCCTCACTGATACAGAACATAAGTCTTGTTGACCCGGAACTCCCTGATTTTGCCACCCTCACTGTGATGTCAGATTCAGTCTATAGCTCTTCTAAAATTTCATGCCTAAGAACAGAAGCCAAGGAGAGGTTTTGGAGGTGACTTGAGCTGATTAATCAGCTGGATGTTATTGCAGGGGACAGTCTGGGCTTGGTCCTGTCCTCTTTCTTTCTGCCAGGGCTGGTGCTGAGCCTACTTTGGCTCACTAAACCAGGAGAAATGCACTCCCTCATGGTAGCTGAGATACCCACTGCAGCAAACTGCTGCCTTTCAGCAAATATATCTGCAACCATTCACTGGAGGATTTATAAAAAACCAGAAAAGTTGAATTGTTTTCTTTTTTTTTTCCCCTTTTTATTCTCTGCTGGTTAACACTGACCTTGATAAGCAGTCTCTGTATCTGGAGATGTTCTTCTGCATGGGGAGGTAACAAAGCCATTTTGGGATGTAACAAAGCCATTTTGGGATGTAACAAAGCCATTTTGGGGTGCTCACCTTGTGTTTAGGAGGGGATTTTTGTGTCGGCAAACTGAGCACACACTGCTCATAGTGCCTGGTGGCAGGAGCAGGAGACATGAATGCCCCAATTGCATTCCTACCCATAATAAAGTCACTGCTGGAGCTTACTGCAGTGATCATGAGGTTTAACAGGTCCCTTACTGCATTTAACTCACATGGCTGGGTTGTAATGAACATGCTAGAGTGTAAAAAACCCAGCCCTTGCCTTAAAATAAAACACAGACACAGAAAACACCCCTTGTTTTGTAAAACGAGCCATTGCTCTTGGGACTCTTTAACATCCAAAATTTAACAGGTGGGATTCCTACTCTCTTCCTCATGAATTTTTCAGCTAATGAGGAACAAGTCTTTTAACTCTTTTTGTGTGTTTACTAATCATTTGGGGTCTCTCTGTTGCAGGGCACACTTTGCTCACTGCTGGTTTCCTCCAGCTGGTGTTGACAGGTCCTTGCTGCCCTTGGAGAGGAGCCGTGGGCTTGGGGTGCTGCTCTCGTGTTGATGGTGATGCCTTGTTTGCTCAGAGCTGACATGTGCTCAGTGCGTGGTGTTTCTGTGTGCGAGTGATTCAGCCCTTGTTGTGTACAAGTAATGGAGTTATTTCTTCTCAAGGGATGGGGAAGATGAATGTGTTTTTCAAGTGCTGGCCCACGACTTGAAAAATCTGGATGTGCTTCATGGCTTTTCTGCCAACCTACTGCATGACCTTCAGTGAGTTGTTAAGGGCAAGACCTAAACTGTTGGGCAACGCTCATGGGCAGTCTGCAAGGAAGTCCCTGCAGTGTGAGGGGGAAGCAGCAGTGGAGTGAGCCGGAGTGGAGTCGTGTTCTTCCCAGCAAGCAGTGTGCTCAGTCTTAAAAATCTGGCACATTTTAAGGGTAGAGTCCAGACAACTGGAAAGTTGTCTTTTCAGGCATGTGCTGGGCACAAGGGTTTGGATTTCATCTGCCTCTCAAACTGGGAAGCAATGAGACAGTGTCTCCTCACATCCTGGGGTGGAAGGTACTGAGGTTCCTCCATACCACAAAGGAAGATGCTTAAAATGAACATTAATCATCAGCCATTTATCTGTTTATCTGTTACAGTCTGACTAGAAAAGCCCATATGTTTATGTAAAAACATAACTTGTGCAAGGTGCTGGTCACTGAGCTCTTGCATAGCCTGTGAGTCCTGCTGCCATCCGGCTGGCCTTGAAGGCAGATGATGGGAGTGCTGTGAGTGGTGTGGTATATGCGGGATGGGGGGAGATATAAAAGATAGAAAACAAAAAAATTACGTTTTCGCTTGTTGGACAGTGAGGACTGCTGGGCTCGTCTCCCAGGAGAACTGAGCAAAGTACATATTGACACATCCCTGTTGGAGCCTGGAGAAAAAGCCCTGCTGGTGCATCAGGCACAGCACAGCGAAGGGCTAGGCTGGTGGGACAAGCCTCATTTCTCTGGAGACAGAGCTTCATCACTGTTTGCATGCTCAATATTTTACAGGTAATTGGTTTATGGAGAAAACAGCTCGAGGATTTTGGGCAGGTGTTCTTGCTGTAGCGAAATAGGTTTTACAGGCATTTTCAATGTCATATAGTTATCAGAGTGGCTGAGATTGGCTGTGTAATTAGTGGAATGGAAGTTATTTTGGGAGATTCAAATCCTTTTCTGAAATGTTTTCATCAGCTCAGAGACTTAGGTCAGACCTTCTTCAGCTTCAGTTCATTTAACTGGGGGGAAGTTAGGGAATATTTCATTTCCTTACTCTCCCCATCACTGGGAAAACACTAGAAGCAAGGACAAGGCAATTCAGATTTCTTTTTCCACGAATTAGCAGACTTCAAGTGCAGCGAGCCTGTCTGCAGACTTCCAGTTGCCTTGTACTGATTTGCTGGGTTTTGTAACAACAAAAACACGTTGCAAAGGCACCGGATTTTTGTGGGTTATGGTGGTGTCCCCGTGAGCCAGCTTAGCCTGGGTTGTGGTAATGCTGCATCTTTCCTGCAGAGAAGGCAGTTTTGATTGTTTTCCCAAGGGAAGAAGTAGTTTTGGTTCAAAGTAGATTTTGTACGTGAGGTGACTTAAACATGATCAAAGTCACTGGAATTTTATTTAAAATAAACATGTGATTCTCCTAATCAACCCTTTAAAGAGACCATCTGGGGAAAAAATGTCGGGTTTTTGTACATTTAATTATTCACTTGATTTTTTCCTTTTAAATATCTGATGACGTTTCCGCTGTTTGAGGGTAGATAGGACTTTATTGACACAATTAGCAAAACAAATGATTATCACACCTTTTCCTTAACCCTGTGCTATTTGATCTATTTGCTTGCACTTTCATTACTCCTTTGCTTGGTTACATTACACACAATGTTATCACCTTCCTGTGCTGCTGCAGCTAAAACAAAGTGAAAAAGCCTCTTTTGGCTCTCAGCTGCTCTCTGCTGTTTTCTTTTTACAGATGAACTAGAAAGCAATGTCGGGCAAAGAGTTATTTGAGTTTCCTTTCAGCACTTGCTGGGCATTATATCCGGGCCTGGCACTTGCCTGTGTTTATGTGATAGCTTTCATATTTTAAAATAACAAACAAAAATCCCAGCAACTCTATTCCCAGCACAATTAGTAAAATCAAATTAAAAGAACTGAAAAAACAAACAACCCCAACCCCCCCGGTTATGATAGGTTTATATACATCAAGTACTAGAATCTTTATGACTAATTCCTTGGGTATTTTGGGCCACTTTGCTGGGATGTGTTTATTTTCTCTGACGGTAGAGGTGGGAAGTGTGGCTCTGCCTGGTCGGAAGTCACAGTGGGTTGTTGCACTCACGAGCTGAGTGTTTCTGCTATGTCACTGATGGGTTGGGCCAGACGTTGATGCGGGTTGCTGAAGGTGTGATTCTCCTGATGGTGGATAGACATTTTCCACTGAAGTCAGGAAGGCAGAGGATGCTGCTGACCTGCTGCTTCACAACCCTTTCCATCCTTCTCTTCCCTGTAGAGAAAATACTTCATTAGGTTTAGAAGGTCTGGAAAAAAGGAGAGGAGTGGAAGACTCTGTCCTTTCACCTGACAAAACGAAAAAGAAGAGAGTTTTGGAAAGATCTGTTGGTTACATGAAAACTTTTTTCAGTTGCTGGCTTGTCCTCCTCCTCCTCTCACATCACCTAGTACCTCTGAGGCATCTGGAGATGGTGGCTCCATGTTGTGCCTACGCTCACTATTACATTCATTTAAGTAAATCATGCAAATTAAAAAACAAAACGAAACAAAAAACAAACCACTAAAACCTTCCTTCTGTGCAAAAATAAATAAAAAGATAGGAGTTTCCATGGGAATAAACCTTGTCCAATGTAGTAAGAGCTGTTGTGTAATGGCCTGTCCCTTTCTTCTCTCTGAAGGTCCCAACCCCATGCGTCCCACTGGTCTGGAATAACTTTTGGAGGAGCCTGGCAGTCTGATCCTTTTCGCAGCTCCCAAGGATTTTTAGGATCATGGGATGCATGGACATACGGACCCACAAAACCCTCTGGAGAATGCTGGCTGTGGATAAAAGTGTCTGGAAGCTCCTACCATCTTCTTACCCTCTTTTTTCCTGGGTCACCCTGTGTCATGTGGCCCTGTCCTGAGGATTATAGCATACAGTCACTGGAATATCTCCCCCTGCATCTTCTTAAGATGGAGCCATTGCTTTACCCAGCTGGAAGACATTTTCTCTTCTCCCAGAGCTTTTCCAGTGCAGCAGCACTCCTGCCCAGGTTCAGGTATGTAAATGGTTTTCTCGTTGACTGCCCAGTTTGCTTTCTTGATCTTCAGTTCAATCACTTTTTTTCCTTATTAGCTTCTGCTGAAGGTAAGAGCTTCCAAAGTCCCTGGTGCCATACTCTGAAGGTGGCTTTTCTTTGTTGTGACAGACCCAATTTGAGATGTAGGTTCTCGTGGATCAGTGGTGTCAGCTTCTGAAGGATTTGATGCCCAACCATAGCCTCATACATGAGGGAAAGGATGGATCTGATGCTCCTTATTCCTCCACCTGGATCCTTCTGGACTCTTGGGCAGCTGTGTTTGTAACCCACAGCTGCCACCAGCCATGTGTGGATCAGCTTCACTGTCTCATTTAAAAAAAGATGACACAAGTGTTAAACACATTTTTTCTCTTCTTAGTTTAACAGAATTTCTGCTGAAGAACATAATTTTGAGGATCACATACAAAAGGACATGCCTTTAGCTCTAAAATTAAAATATTCCTGTTCCGTATAGATTTGTGTAACTCAATAGCACTAGTGATAACAACCAAATTTGCATTTTTAGAGTAATTTACAATGAGTTAGGTGTTTTTGTGAAGGTGACAAGGTTTTTTTCCATTCTTTGTAGCAGAGAATTGAATAATTGTTTTGGTGTCTGTAGCTGTCAATTTGCTGTGAAAATCATTCTTTTTGGCACTTGTGCTGGTTTGGTCAAATGCTCTGGTGTGCTGGGGAGCAGATCGCTCCTTCTACGGGGTAGACAAAAAAGTAGCTCTTTATATCTAACTTTTGTTTTTACTATACAAAGAGGAGGTGCTGAAGGAAAAGGACTGAAAATGCTTTGCTGTACATTTATTCTGCGTTCCCCATAGCATTTGTGAGGCATTAAAAGTTTCATCTTCTTGCTTTGTAAGCACAATTTTGCATCAAAGGAAGGAAATGCGGGGGGCAGGGTGGATAGAGCATGTTCAGTGGGAAACATAATCACTTGCCTTGCTCTTCAATTTGACTGTGACTCCTAGGCCAGATGGAGATGGTAGGCAAAGACTGGGGATAAAGGTCTTTGCTTTATCAATGAGCAGAGTCAGGCGCTTGCTGTGCTTGTAACAGAGGCCGGAGCTAACAGCAGGGATTTGGACTCGGAGGTGAGCAGCAGCATCCTGCCAGGCTGGTGGGCATGGTCATGGTCAAGCCCCGTGCAGCGTGGTCCTGTGCCAAGGCAGAGCCTTCTCCTGTAGGAGAGCCTGGAGGCTCGGCCCTGCAGTGCCAGACCCCTTTGCTTGCTCGCATGGACTTTGTGCTCTGCTGCAGAGACATCCCCTGGAACCAGCTCTTCATTTGCAGACAGGAGTTTTCCTTCCTTAACCTGAATTAACAGCTTTCTCATCACTGAAATCCCTGGTGTTTTATTAACTAGCTCCTTACAACTTCTAAAGCACCTAAGAAAGACTGGATCGCTTGCAGTTGTTCTTTTTATCTGCAATTAGAGCAAACACCATTGATATTTAAAATCCTTATTTTTTTTCCTTGTAGTCAGCTGTTCGATAAAGACATTGCAAACCAGATCTCCACTTGTTCCTGTAAGATGTGAAAAGGTCCTTTGTCAGCAGCACACGGCGGTGGAATGAGTTTTATCTTTTATGAGTAACTACTAGTGAATGGGGCATCGGTTGCTGCGTTCTAGTGCTGCCAGGCCCTTTGGTGCTTCTGGAGGTGCCTTCTGGAGACCGAACAAAACCTGCCTGTGACCTGGGTAACCCAGAGCAGCCCCGGGGTGCTTGGCCTCTGCATTGTAGGGTCTGCACTCACATCGAGCAAGGAGAAAAGCTGTGGTAGATGTACCCTGAATTTTGCGTTCTGCACTGCCTCTTGCAGTGTGACTCCCTGGTCACAGAGTCTGGCAGGTACCTGGCACAGCTGGGGTACCCGGGGGTGGCCCAAGAATTAGAGCTTGGCCGGGAACGATGTTTCAGTTGCAAATGTATAGCTGTCCTTTACAGGGAGGAAAAATCACCTAGGGTTTTGTTAAGAGCCGGTGTCGCCCTGCATAGATGTGGGGCAGCTTCAGAGGGTAAGAAGTTTAAGGGCTTTCCTGTTGGTCAGTGTGGGGATCCGGGCAGGGGGGCTGCCAGCTACATCCCTAGGGGCTAGTTAAAAGATGAATGCCATCAGCGTTCAAGATACTTGCTGGTAAAGTAGCAAAAGTTCGCTTTCAGTCAGGTTGCAGATCCTTGGATCAAAATATCCTTTAGGGGGTTGGTCTGTACACAGATGCATGTTATTAATAATAATTAAAAAATAGAGAAAGCTTCTATTTGGCTGCCTGTGAAGATTATGTATGCGGGTGTGTGTTTCAAAAGCACATAACTGATTATGAAAATCATTGATGGACTAAGTCGGTATTAAGGATGGTTGGATGACAGTGAAAAGCAGCCCTGGCACATTGCAGGGATGTTCTTGTCATGACTAACCCTTCTCACTCTCACCCCAGTGGAATTTTTCAGTGCCCAGCACAGACCAGCACTGAAATTGCAGGTTCGCAGAAGTTTTTAAATCTCTCCCCAGCTGGCAGCAAATTAAGGAATTGGAAGTATTTATTGGTTTAAGGATAAAATATAACCTCAAAGCTATAAAAAATTTTGACAATGAGGTTTTTTTAAGGGAGTGTTACTTTCTTTATGGTTTTGTGAGTTGAATGTGTCGAAGCCTGACAGAGGAAGAGGTTTTAATCTACAGGTGCTGTCTCTTGCTTGATGGTTTCCTGCTTCTAAAATTACTTCCAGGTTTTTTGGAATTGGGGCTGAAACTAGTTTCAGTTTTCAGTTTGTGGGCAACCTCGCTTACCACTTACGGAGGCTGGATTTGCAAGGGTTGGGGGCAGCAAATGCTAGTGCTTTTAGAGATTCTTATTTTGGCTGCCAAAAGTCCACTTGCCACTTTTAAAATATTTACAGCTGAATCTTTGGATTCACTTCTGCCTCTGCTCAGGGAAAATGCTGAAATTCTGCTTTGATCTTTCTTCCCCTGTCCTGCATGGGGAATTTGGAGGAGAGGGTGCCCAGGGTGAAGGGTGTTGATCCACCTGTGCTCATCCTGCACAGGTTGACTTTTGCTCATTGTGCAGCAGTGAAAGCCAACATGAGCAAAGCAAATTAATGGTGGATCTCAGTCCTCAGTTTATGCTAAAAACATCAACCCCTTTTGCAGCATGCATTTTCTGTCCTTAAGGGCTGTCCCTCTCTTGGGGCAGTTATTAATGAATGCCATTTGTGCCCAGACTTTGTGCCCTTACTGCAGGGTGTGTAATTTGGGATACATTAGGCCATATTTCTGTTTATTTATATAAGTAAATAAATATTTATGTATTTTAAGATATCTGGAATAATCCTTCTCGTATGTCTTGAATGATCCTCTACTGATTGCTTTAAGACCTTGCATGGAATTTTGTATTAACCGAAGCATCACAGTCATTACTTTCAGAATAAAAACCTTTCTTTATGTGTGATCTTTGCTTTTCCACGAGAGCCTGCATCTGCAGGCGCTGACTTACCGTGCACAGTAAATACTGAACTTTGACTTACTGTGCTCTTCGGGTTGCAAAGAAGCAGTGACCTATCACGGGACATATTGCTAATGCCAGCAAGAAAGCAAAAGGTATCTGCTTGGCTTCTGTATCCTCTGCATTGCTTTGGGGGGCTCTGTGCAGAGCTGAAGGTGTCGACAGGCTGTTTTCTTGTGCTCCCATCTGCTGAGCAGCATTATGTGGATTAGTACTGAGGAACTCTTAGCGAAATTTGTCTCATGCCACGAAAATGTAAAACCTCCAAAGCTGGCTGGCATCCCAGGGCTGTGAGAGGCCCTTGGAGGGGCTCTTGGTAAAGGTGGCAGGATTTGCACCCTCCCAAAGCCATGAATGGGACAGGATCTGAAGGGTTTCTGATTAATATTTAATCATATCCAAGCTGCTTTGCTGCTTACATGGGGCAGCAGACAAAAACTGCTGAGCAGGAATGGCTGCCATGGGGCCACTCTGCCCCCGTGGGAGGGCATCTGCCTAATCTTCTTGTCCTGCAGTGTGGAGCCCAGTTCAGAAACACAAAATGCCATTTTGGGCAATATTTTGTTCTCAGGGTGTTTCTTGAGCTGGAATCAAACCTCTCACCTGTCGTCCTAGTTTTTCCCTGGCACTGTTTTGGCTATCCTGTGGTTTTGCTGGTTCTGCTTTTGCAGGATACTGTCATTGTGCTGCCTCCTCTTTACCTTTGCAGTGTCAAAGCCAGGAGATCGGATTAGAGACCTGAGACTTAAGCAGCAAAAATGGGACCTGAGTGTGTGTAACAAAAAAAGGTACATATATTTATGATTATTGTAGACAAGTTGGGGGATGAGGCACAGCTGCATTCCAGCCCTGGTGCCTCTGAAAGGTGGATCTCTTATTATCCAGATGAGATGTGTATCTACAGCCCAGGCTCAACTCCCCAGTTTGCCTGGCTGGGGGCATTCCCTGGGATGCTGAGCAATGCTGGGAACCCTGCACTGCCCTGGTCTGGCCCCCTCCACAGCTTGGATGTGCCCTCCTGCCACTGGCAGCATCCTTGCAGCACACGGATTTGGAATTGCCATCACCCTCCCCAGTGGCACCATCTCTTGGCTTTCATTAAGCTTTTTGCAAAGAACAACTCTTTCTGGTGGCCCCTGTGCAGATTTATCTGGGGCTCCATTTGCATCACCATCAGGTGGTTTTCATTTGACCTCCGCCCTGCTTAAAAATTAAGTACTGAGGTACTAAGAAGAGAAGTAATCTCCTAGATAAGCACTTTTCCCCTGCTCTTCTGTAATTCGTGGGGGAGCTGACTTACCCTGCCTGTGTATGACTAAGGAGGAAATTCTTTTTTGGTTACAATAACGCTGACAGTTCACTGGAATTTTTTTTATCATGGGTTTATCACTTCCTCCCTATGAATTCCTAACTCTTGTGTGCAGAGCAGGAAAAAAATCGTGGTGACCACAAGTTATGGAATTTGCCTTCTGTGGAAAAGATGCTGAACAGCTAAATGGTGCTGTCAGGTTTGCCATGGTTTGCATGGAGGATTTGCTTCATATCCAGTTATATAAACAGGCTGGGTAAGAGTCATGAATATTCTAGCAGCTATCATCTTTCAAATGTGTTTTTTTAATGTTGGAGTTAATTAATGCTCATATCTCTTGAATATAGGTGAGTGTAAGCCTGCTCATCTTTCAGGTGGAGAGGAGGTTTGGATTTATCACCCATCTCTCAGAGATGGCAGGGTCGAAGTTGAGTTTATGTGTGCAGAGTTTCTGGGTCACCTTGCTAATCTCCCTACCTCCCCTTTTCGATAGAGGGGATCTGGATGTGTGTCTCTAGAGAAGGCAGATGGAGTTCGGCCAGAGAGACTCTGCCTTTTGGTTAAACATGTGTGTGTTCTTGCAGTGTTCGCTTCCCAGTGGTGCTCGGTGATTGCGCTGTTGATCCTTCTGCAAAGGCTTGACACCGCTGCTGAAAAGCTGTGACACTGCAAAGCATTGTTTACTTATGAAAGTGTTATGATATTTTGAATATCTTTTATTCATCTCTTGTGCTAAAAGTGACATTATGTCATAAAATTGCTCTTAGATTTCAGAGCTTTGAGAAAAAGCTGTGTTTTTGTCCCAGACTCACTGACAGTACTGGAAAGTGCCTTACCCTTTGTATCTCTGTAGACCCCTTTTATGAATTGTGAGTGACAGCAGGAAAGTATAAAAGAGTGCAGAGGAGCTGGTTTTGATGTTTATAAAAGGCTTTGATAAAAGATGCAGCACACAGACTTGATATTATTTCCTATTTTTAACTTCTTAGGAGCATAAAGCGCTCAGATCCAATATTTATGTAAGGAGGGAAAGGGGGGATTCTGTATTTTTTCTTTTTTTTCCCCCCTTTATTTTTCTTTTTTAGGGCCAGGTGAATTAAAATAGAAAAGTGTCTCTCTTCTATGCCCTAGTAAAATTTTCTTCCATGAAGCATCAGTAAAGCCAGCTCCATGGTGTTGAATGTGTGGATGATGCTGAAGGAGACCAGCTGCAGTTTTGAAGACTCCTTGTTTGTAGGTTTGTGCCTTCAACCTCCCAGCCCTGGCTGGCTCCAGTGGGCCCAGCAACCATGGCGATGTGCATGGTGATGCCTGTGCTTCCAATAACAGGGAATGAGAGTCAGAGAAATAAAACATGGGAAAGCCAGGACAGCTCCTCTCCTTTCTCTAAAGTCAGATCACAGTAGAGGCATCTCTATAATAAGTAGTTTTGCTTGCTCCACAGAGGTGCAAGGCTGTGTGCTGGCTGTGTAATTGCAGTTTTACTGATGAAAGTGCTTGTCCTGATTTCCAGCTTTCTTGTTGCAGTCTCCTCTTTAGTCTCATCTGCCAGCATGGCTGGCTTGTGGTGGGCCTCTGTACTCCTGCTTATTCCCATGCATGTACCCATGAGCATGTCCACAAGGCTTCTTGGCACTTTCCCATGTGTGTGCATGGGCACATCTGGATAGAAAACACTTGTGAGGGTGAGTGTGGCTGTGAGTGCACGTGTGGTGTTGGTGCAGACATTTCCACGACTGGTCCTTCATCCAGGCACAGGCCTTCACGCTGGATATCCAGACTCCTAATGAATGGCAGTGTGCAAACCTGTCCTTGAGACCCACCTGATGACAAAAGTCATCCTCTGGCTTGAAACACCACATTTTCTATTTTACTGGGGCTAAACGCCTTGAGACACCCTGTGCAGGGGAGGATGAGTCCTGCTATCCCCTCGGAGAGGCCCAGGACGGAGCAATGATGCTGAGTCCCATCTTGCTGCAGTGCTGATGAAGAATTCATATTGATGGGATGGGCACAGCAGCAGCTGTCAGTGGGGGTTTTGAGCTCTTCAGCAACATGCAGTCATCCAAGGGGCTGTTCAAAGCAGGTGCTGGTTTGAGGTAGCGGGACTTGAGCAAAGATATCCCAACCTCTCACTCACCTGAGGGGAGTAAACACCTTCTGCTCTGTTCTTCATGCAGGAGCTTTTATGTGAAACCACAAAAACAAAGGGAATTACCAGCCTTGGGTGGTCACTGGAAGTGTGTTTGCTTGGTGTTGTCTCTGCTGTTCCTCTAGAAGCTTGCCAAGCTGGACACTGAGGTCTACACGGCGAGATGTTCATTTGGGATGTGTTGGCATAGGACTGCACCTGCTTGATAGCCTTGCATCTTGTGTTCTCCTTTGTGGTGATGAGTCCCCAGTTACATTCCAAAAGGATGACCCCAGTCACACACAATTAAAGGGGATGAAGCACAGTCTTACTTTTTTCTTGCCTCACCCATGAAACTGTGTAACACGACACGTGAGCAGGTGACTTGTTGGACTTGGCTAGCTTATAGCAGTAGTGTGTTGGCTCATACAGGTGTCTTTTCAATTTCTGACAGGTTGTTCAGTTAGGCAAAAAGTTTGGGTTTCCTTAGTTCTTTTGCAAGGTATGGGAGAAGTTTTTTGTTCCACTGGAACAAAACACTGTGGTAAATGGACAGTATGGTAAATTGGAAAAGCTGTTGCTGAGTCCAGAAGAGATGGGTCAGGGTAGAACTTAAGCTGAAGCGAAAGACACTGTCTGTGCCCCACCTGTGGCACAGGTGTTTGGGGTGTTCTCACCATGCCTTGGTGCCTGCTGTTCAGCAGGTTGGGTGCTTCAGTTGCATTTCCAGCAGCAGTCCCTGTGCCTCGCTCTGGAGCACAGATGAGGGCCCCCCAAAACCCGGGGCTCTGTGTCATTGACCAGAGCTATGCCAAAGGGTCTGATGAAACATGGACCTTGGTTGGCAAGAGCTATGTTTCCTCTTCTTTGGAAAGAAGCTGGGAAAGGCCTCCCAAAACAACCACCGGAGAAAGTGTCCAGATGAAAGATCTGGTAAGTGTCAGTGTCCCCTCTGCGGTGTTTTCAGGCTCTTCTGTAATCAGCTGTCATTTCAGGATCTGGACATATTGGACCTCAGGGAGTACGGATTGAAACTTAAACAAACAGTGACTCTTCTATAAATATTTAGCTCACACTGTTTAGGAGCTGCTGGAAGTCAGAGACAAAAAAGAGTTTAAAGTTCACGACTGTCTAGAAAAGCTATCGGAGGAAGGCGCTCGGTCACCAAATTGCCTGGCATGTACGTTTTGAATAGCTAATACTCTTTTTTTTTCCCCCTGAGGAACAGGATGTGTTTAAGCAT
Organism: Dicrurus megarhynchus; assembly: GCA_013399195.1. Lineage (NCBI taxonomy): Eukaryota > Metazoa > Chordata > Aves > Passeriformes > Dicruridae > Dicrurus > Dicrurus megarhynchus. The sequence goes on from VXAD01013538.1 coordinate 1,142,226, forward strand.
CTTTTGGAGAGATGTAAGGTTGCATTTCTCCAGTGCTTACACGGCTGCACTGGGGACTCAAATCAAAGAGGTTTTCTTCAAGAGAAGACCTGGTATGGAGTAAATGGATGGAGCACCCTGGCCGTACACATCTTAGCATATTTGGACTGGTCATCTGAAGTTCATACACCTGCATGGGAGAGTGGGATGTGTCTCCAAGGGTGTGCTTTTTTCTGGCCACCTTGATACCAGGACGGAGGCTTGCGCCTGGGCCAGCTGCTGCTGGAGGGGGTGGGGTCCCTGATGGGGCTTGTGCAGACAGCACCAGATCTTGGGCTGCCACATTGTTCCTGCTCTTGCAAAAGCCTTGATAGTGAGCTAGACCTATCTCTGCCAGCCTTTTTTGTCTCAAAAATATGGGGATAATACACTTTTTTTCACTTTGCAGAGCTCTTGAAAGAATGGGAAAGAATGAAATGTGCTGATAAGGAAGGTATTGGTAACCAAGACAGGCAGAGGCATACAGGCTTTGAATAAGCAGGGGACTTCACCATGCACAAGAGTCTGGGATTATTGATTAAAAAGAAGAGAAAATAATTGATTCTTTTCTCTCTCCCTCTGTCTTGCTCTTCTAACATAAAGTAGTTGCAGTTGAACTAGGTGATGGTTGTAGGTCCTTTCCAACTATCCTATCCTACCCTACCCTACCCTACCCNCCCCCGATTACAGCATCCTGGGGCTTTCTGTACCAGGATGATCAGTGTGCCCTGTCCTTGTGGTCAACTGCTTCGCCTGGAAGATTAACAGCTGAGGAGAAAATGCGAGGGAAGGATAGGTAAGAAAAATGTAAATTTCTCATTTGCCAGGTTGGTGAAACTACTTTTGAGGTTTGAGAGAAAATGTCACTATTTGAGTTGGAGGTAGTGGCAAGCTTGATGGTTTTTCTCTTACAATAGTTTCTTTTAGTGCCCTTCCTAATTTAAAAGCAGGTGTTTAAATTATTAATGTTTTACCAGTGAAGCAGAGGGATTCCAAAGCCTTTGGCAAATCTCTGCTAAAGCATCTATCTTAAAAAAGAGCTTCATCTTTTTTCCTGACTCCATCTTGGACAGACGCTCTCCTTCTATGAGAAGCACTGAATCTACAGAGGTGGACAAAGAGCTTGATTTACATAGAAGGTAATTTTCTCCAGTGGTGTTTGGCCAGAAAACATAAAGATGATAATGATTTTTATTTTTTGGCATAGCCTTTGCAGATCTCTGTGCTTCTGCCTGTGGCATGGGTGAGTGCCAGCACACAGTACATGATGCTCAGGTGCTGCCTGTGAGATATAGGTACCCTTATCTGTCCTTCTGGCTGCAGCATCCTGGAGATGAGAGGCAGCTGAGGCTTCAGACACTCTCACCAAAGCTGTAGCTAGAGCTCAGGCCTCCCATTAGATTTACCACATATTTTCCTCTATTCTCTTTAGGTATTTGTCCTGATTTTGTACCAAATCTCCTTCTTGCTACTTGAACTGAAGAATAAAGTATTATAACTCTGGCTTGGGGCAACTGTCCAAAGGATATATTGGGATACACTTGGCCTTTGAAAACAAGGACTTCAGTCTCCAGCTCTGTCAGTCCTTCTGGCTCCTGGAAGTTTTTCTTCCAAATGGTTATTTCAAACCTCAGAGAAGAAGTTTGTGTTTTTTCAGAGCTATGATTAATACCATTTTTACGCTTCGTTGCAAAATGCCATTCAATGAATGAGACCAGCAGGGTGGTGGTTTATGGGTAGGAGAAAAAAAAATAATCAAACAAACACCTTCAAATGCTGTTTTGGAAGAGTGATGTGTGTGTGCATGTTTTATAATCTGCTGTGAACTGTGGGGTTGCGTTCCTATTAAAAGGAAGGGAGGGAAGAGGCTTAAACCTCATCTATGGAAAGGATGTCAGAAATAGTTGAGAAGATGAATAATTACAGTCTTTTTTGCGGGTAGTGGAGGCGAAGAATTGCGATGCAGTTGGCTTTGCAATTAAAAAGTCACAGGATAGCTGAAGCTGGAAGGGACCTACCTGTGCAGGTGGTAGGTAGCTACAGCCAGTTGCTCAGGACCATGTCCAGATGGCTTTTGCATATCTCCACAGATGGGAACTCTACAATCTTCCTGAGCAAGCTTGGTCACCCTCACGGTACAATTAGGCACATTGCATGGTATTTCAGCACACTGGCCGTAGGTTCCTGCTCGTTACTGTTGCAGTCTGCAAAGTTTGTGGGGGTGTGTGGTGTTGGGACAGAGTGGGTTGAGCGCAGGAGTGGGTTGGGAACACGGGTCTGCAGCTGAACCCCGTGGCTCAGGCTTGGCTGGGACTTGGGAGAGTTGGGCTTGGCATAAGATGCCAGGAACGGTCCCTCCAGCAGTGTGCAGGGAGTCTCGCTGCCTGATGGCCGGGTCTGGGAGCTCGGGGCCTCTCTGATTTGGTTTTGAGGCTGTGTTTATAGCTGAGCCTCCAGCCAGCTCTGCTGTCTCTTGCTTCCCTTCCCTTGACACTGTGTGCCTCCTCCCAGCTGGCGAGTCACTTTGCCACAGGAATTTGGGACTCATTTGTCAGCATAAAATGAGGCTAATTACACCTCTGAAGTGTTCAGCATCAGTGGTGCTGCAGCATCAGGTGCTTCCCCAGAAAACTCTGTGCTGGTGGCAAACCCCAGAGAAAAGAGGCCCAGAGGTTTCTTGTGGCTGTGTGCCTAATGTGTTCCCATCCTGAGGACAAAGAGGATGCTAGGTCACCTGGCCCCCTATAGAGACATTGGGGTCAGCACAGATTTGCTTCCTGGTGGCTTCATGTGCATCCCTCACACATGGAAAACAAGCAAAGCCTAAGACTCCACTCAGCCTCCACTTGGTCTCTGGTGTTTCCTCCTGCCTTTCATCCATGGAGAACAGTAGCCCTTGTTTGTTGCCCTGGGTGCATTTTTTTTTCTCTAAGCCATGTTCTTTTCATCCTGTTTTTGTTGCTGATAAGTGATGGGAATAGCAGCACTGAGATGATGGCTCCCAGTGAACACTCCCACTGTCCACAGATGTGTCCCATATAGCCCTTGTGCCAGTGATAGGGGTATTTTCTCATTAAAAATAGATCACAGACAATGCCACTCCCCAAGGACTGTGATTTATTGTTTAATAACAAGTGGTTACTCATTCATTTCGGAAAACTTTCTGGAAGTGTTTGTTGCTGTCCTATAGCATAGCAATATACCCCTTGCATGTCACTCACAGAAGTTTCAAATCCAGTAACAGGTCAGCGTGATTTGAAACACCCTCTAGCTGTCTTGTTACGTGTTGGTTTGATATTGTTCCTCCCCTGAGGGGTCTTTATTGGTTTACTATCATGTACCTTCTTTCATGATTGGTTCATTCTGTTATCTCTACCTGATGATGTAACACCTTAAAACTCTCTGCAAGAGGACAACCGGGGTCTCTCTGCTTTAGCTGCCCTTCAAGCTAACTGGCTCCTGCCCTCTCGAGGGCAGGAGAAAATAAACTTGGAATGAAGCTGACAGAGTTTCCACTCTTTCCTCCGTACCTTCCGCTGCTGGCTACAGCATGCCTACATGCTGTGAGGAGGCGTTGGGCTGCACTGGTAAACTGAGGCACGCAAACCTCAGTTACCATCAATTCGGTCGCTGGTTCACGCGGGCATCGGACCCCGTTAACCTGCGGGCCAGGCTGGGAACAGCCTGGCCGGCAGAAATTAACAAGTGTTATTTTTCCTTTTCCCCTTGCTTCCTTTTATTTTAAATTTCCTTCAAAACCCTGCATTGCCCATCAGAGCCACTGTGTATGTTAAAGTGGAAATCGTATTTATGCTTTAAAGTTAATGAAAATAACAAGTCTTAACCCGTTGGGCATGAGCTTTTCTTTGTAAGTGCCTGCAGCCCTGAAATCTTAGCTCAGCCAAGGGAAATAGCAATGGAGAGCTGGTTAGGTAAGGCTTGAAAAACTGTGATGCTGATGCTAAATGGGGAATGGATGATTTGCTTGAGCTGACTTTAAAGAAAATTTCAAGTAACTTTAGAACTCATATTGTCTTGAGTTGCCAGGCCTTAGCTGTGATACCTCCTGGTGTGCCAAGTTCTCCTGAAGGATGGAGAGCCTGCAGAACTACTAGGCAATCTCATACCAAGTCTGGTATTTTAGTGACTTTACCAAAAAAGTGCTGAAAGTTGTAGAGTAGTTCCTTGAGGAAATCCCGACAGCTCAGTAAACAAACTCGGGAAATGCGCTGAAGATGAAATCATCGTAAGTGGGTACTTAAGAAGCTAAAAGAAATAGTTCTCTCTTGGATCAGGAAGGCATTTTCAGGGTCAGGAGCAGATTAGATGGTAGAGTGCAGATGATACAGAAGATGAAATGCAACCAGGGACATTGCAGGTACTTCAGGTGATAACATCTGCTCTTACAGTTGCCTTAATGAGAGCTGCAAGTTTAAAGAAAAATAAATTCAATAAAGACAAGTGCAAAGCAGCACTCTTGGCAAACAGATGCACATACCCAAAATGAGCAGTAACTCTCAAAACGAGCAGGTTAACTACAGAAAGGGATCGGTGAGCTGCAGTGAATCACAGGCTGGTTGTGAATTGCAGTCAGATGCTGTTACAAGACAGGCAGATCTTGAATAGCCCAGAGAAAAATGGCAAAGGTAATAATTCCAGCTCATCAATCTTTGTTGTCCTATAAAAAACCCTGTTAGAAACACAGCATCCAGTCTCAGGCCCTCTATTTTACATATGAAAGCAGGCAGCTTGGGAAGATGAAGCTTCTGTTGGGGAAAATTTACTTACAAGGAATAGCTGGAAGATTTGCATGTGTTACACCTAGGGAAAAAACCCCAGCAGGACACAGGTGTCAGGCCATGGTTTGATGGGATGCTTCAGCAGTAGTTTTGGGGCTAAGTTTCTCTGCTCTCCTGGTATTGACTGTGCTGCAGCTCACTGTGTGGTCAATTGTGTAGCCACAACTTGTGTCCACACTGCGGGCTGGGACAAGGAACTTCTCTTAGTATAGAAAAAGCTGAAGTGTCTCCAAATTTATTTCAAAGTGTGGCCACACAAGTTTGCCTGGACAACAGATGGCATGCAGGAGGAAGGAGGGCAAGGAGCAGAACTGGGATTGTGAGCACCTGGTAGAGTTGAGACTTGAAGGGAACACAGTGCATGTGAGACATCCAGGAAGGTGGTGTGAAGAGTGCAGCACACGATGTCTTCTCCATGTCTGAAGACAGGACTAGACAAAAACTGCGTACAGGGAATTGCTTCTCCAGGCACGGTGTTCCAGTGCATCGCCTCCGTCATGCCTGGTAGCAGCGGGGTAGGCTGGCATTTCTCAAAGTGTAGGTTCCAGCTCCTGGTGGTGGTGGTGAAGGAGAATGAGTGATGCTGGAGCTGACCCAAAAAGCGTTAGAAACCTCTTTGTTAGGAGCACAGCAGCCCTTCCCGGGTGGTGGGGTAAGTGGTGCTCGTCGCTGGGAACTGCAGCTGAGTCCTGCTTGCTCTTGGCAGGGCTGTGCCAGTGTTGCCTTGGAGAGCACCACAAAGACAAGCCAAGAGAGGGTTCAGGGCTTGGAGGGTGTTTGACTTCCCTCCCGACCCAGCATTTCTGCAGTCCTTGCATCCACATTTTGGCATGGCTTCTACCCGTGTCAGTCCTGCTGAGGCTGAGTCTCTCAACGCCTCCTGATGTTCTGAATCCAAATTTCTGTCATTACTGCATTGCACTTGGCTTTTTGGCTCTTGGGAGTAGTTTGGTTGACCACAAATTGGTCACTCTGTGCTGTGATGTAAGCTGATGATTTCCTCCGCTGCGGATGCTAAACCAAATACCCCTGCAAGTGCTGCCTGACCGGGATGTTACCGGGCTGGCGTTGGCAGCCGATGGGAATGTGCTGGAGCTGTGCAAGCCTTGGTGATTCAAGCTGGTGCTTAGGTTTATGATGAAACGCTAAATGCCTGGTCTGTTCTGTCTGACCAGCTCTACCCCTAGGGAAAAAAAAGGGGGTGATGGTAAGAAGAAAGGATATTCTGGTATTGGTTGGTTGATAATGAGAACACAGAGCATCAAAGCTGAAACAGTGTGTGCTGGGTTTTGAAATCACGGGAGGATATAGAAGTGCCTTGAAGAGGAAGATCATAGATAGGCAGACCTACAGGATATGCCTGGTTAATTTTTTGTAGGCTGCAGAGCTTTCCCCTGGGGTTTGCAGGATTCCCTTGCCTTGCTGCATCCTTCCACAGCTCAAGAGCACAGCGTCTGTGTCCACGGTCTTGGAGGATATAGATGTGAGCCTTGCTAGGAAGATCTAGGCTTCAGTTCCAGTCTTCTTGATGCTAAAATTCCCCTGGAAAAAAAAAGCGTACTATGTTTGTTTGTGACATGTTTGACGTGCTGGCGCTGAATCTGACTTGTGTTGATCTAGGTTGCTTAAAAAATAAAGAAGCATGGTAATTTGTCTTAAAAAGGGTACAGAGAAAGTGAAGAAGAGAACAAGTAGTTTGCTATTTATTGCCTTTTCAAGGCTGACAGGCTGGGGCTTACTCTGGGAAGAAGTCAAATTCCCAGACAGTTCCATATAATATCACCAAATGAAGGAGTGACCACCACATGAAGCTGGCTGGTGGCAGGGCTGGTGTGGCAGCAGGACTGCTGACAGTGGAGCTGCAGAGCTCTTCAGTAGGGTCAGCCAAGTTGTAGTGGCATCTCAGGGATGTGTCTTTGGACACACAGAAAACCCATCTTCTGCAATACGCAGTGGGTGGTTTGGGTGATGCTGAAGGCTCCAAGCTGCATTCCTGGAACCCCAGGGCTCCCTACAGGTGACTCAACAGCATCTACTCTAAATGAGGAAATGCAGAGTCTGGCAAATGCTGGACTTCAGAGGACAGTTTGGTAAAAGGGAGGGCTGCAAAGACATTGGCAAAAAGGATTTTTAGTGTTTTTAAGGAAGACAAACTAATAACTAACTTTGTCTTTAGAAGTCCCTTTTCAAGGAACAGATCTGTTATGTTAATAACAGTGGTGAATATAATTATATGTAAGGATGAAATCTCGGCTTTGGTGACTTCACAGGACTAGTACTTCATGCAAAGCTATGTTCTTGGAAGCCAACCTGGAAGTACAGTCATGGCAGGAGGAGTAGGATGCAAACTGAGTGGGACTTGTCTGATACCCACAGGACATGATTAATGCTGTTGTTTTTCCCTTGATGCATTTGTCCCAGGGCTGTTGGTACTGCAGGGCATTCTGAGCAGGTGTTTGTGCCCATGTGGGTCATCCATCCTCTGGTCAGTTTTCCTGTAAGAGAATCTCTCAGGTAGGATCAGCACCTCACCTGGATGGTACTTTCAGAAAGCTCTGTGGCATCTTCCTGGGGTGGATGCTGGTGTGTGTGCAGGACTGCCCTAGCTTTGCTTTCCCCTGCTCATATCCCCACACACTTGCTCAGGGTGCTGAAAGCAGGGAGCCTCAACAGCCACTGAATGGTGACAGAGCACACACAGCTCTCCACCCCAGCTCTTTTTCCCCATCATTGTCCCCAGTTTTCTATTTGCCTCCCTCCAGCTCTGTGGCTGGGGGCTGCTGTGAGCACAGTGAAGCCTCATCCTGGCATCTTCCTCCTCTCTTCTATCCTGCTTTTCCCTCCCTCTCTGGCTGCCGGGTTGCTCTAAGCAACTTTGGCTCCTGTCCCAGGAACAATCTCTCAACACACACAAACCAGGAAGACTAAAATAACACTTTAAAATTGTTAAATAAATAGCGATGGAGCTCTGCTTAAATGGGAAATGCAGATTAATTTGTTAAAGGCTTTTTGTCCTCCCTTGGACAGGGATTCAGCCGGGCGTGTGTGTGTGTGTGTGTGAAGCATTTCTTGTAGCTTGTAAGCTGCATCTCGTGGCCCCAAGTGGGCAGAGAGGGTTATGTGACTCTGAGTTACTAAACACTTACAGTAAAAGTGTAGTCATCCTGAACCTCAGCCAAAGAGCTGGAGGTTTTGTAAGGGGTTTTTTTTTTAAATTTTTTTTTACGTTTTCCCTTCTCTCCCCGCAGGATGCTGCTGCGTCACTTGCATTCTTCACCCCAGCCCAGCAGTAACTCTTTCCAGACTACCAGCAGCAGTCCAGGCACTTACATCCTGCCCCATTCCCTCTCCAAGAGCTTTGTGCACAGGCAAGTGCATCCCCTCTCCCTCAGCAAAGGAGCGGCTGCCAGCACAGACAGAGGTGCCCATCTTTCTGAAACCTGAAAAACACTCATTTCTCTCTCTCACCTTTTCAAAACTGGAGCAAAAATAGAATAGCAGTTACTGCCATGTGAGAGAGTGAGAATGGGAGGCTCTGGATAAGCATTTGTAAAATATCCAGGGAAAATGGATGCCAGCAAAGGCTCTGCTGAGTGGGAGTGGGTGTACCAAAATGTGTGTGTCAGGATGAGAAATGCATTTCTTGGGAAGGACATGGAGAACTGGCTGCTTCCCAGCACACAGCTCCCTCCTGGGGCTTATCCTGTGGGAGCTCTCTGCATTTTTTTTTTTTACACATAGACTATCCCCAATCCACTCCTGAGTAGAAACTAATCTGTGTTTTGGGAGAGAGTTGTTTCTTATTAACTCTCTGAGTGAGGAAAAAACAACCTTTGCTCCCTGCAGTGGGAATTGCACGAGTCAAAATTTTACATTCCCTTCTCCAGACTCCAAAGTTGTTCCTGGAAGGATGAGTTGTGGGTCAGAGAGCCCTCCTGCCACACCTGCTGTGAGGGCTGCCAGGTCTGGCTGTCAGTCTGAATGCATGATGAGAGCAGAGTAAAACTGCAGTCATGGCCTGAGCAGGGATACCCAAAATTAACATCAAAAGGAAAGGAGGGAGTTGTCCAAATACAGCCTGCAAACCTTTAATTCTGTGTGACAGTGATACCCTGAGCAGGTAATCTCCAGCATCAGTGTTGCTGCAGTGATGGAAGCAGCTGATTCTGTGGGAAGACGAAGGTTTGATGGAAGGTATAATAATCTATCTTAGATGTTTTAATTTTCCCTTCTCATCCCAAACATAAGGAGCAGAGTTTCCTCCACTTTGAACAGGTCTTTTTATGTTCTCTTTTTATAATTGGGTAGAACAAAATCATGTTTCTTCAGTATATAAAATGAATCTGGCAGCCTGGTTTTGTACTTCAGCCTCCCAAAGAAACAAGCATGCATAAAGCAAGAAGATACACTGCCTACTAAAATGTCCCACTTATTAAAAAACTCACAATAAAATCCTCTGTGAACATCCTGTTTCAACTCTGCAATAAAACTCACTGGTCAATTAATCGTGGATCTCCTGTTCCCATGGAGAAACGCAGTTGCAAACTTGAGAGGTTGCTGTGGGAAAGGGGGAAAAATAAAATTAAAAAGATCCAGTCTTGGTCTTACAAACAAAGGTTGCCTTGGATTGCAGTCACATGTTGCAGTTCAGCTGATCTCGCTCATGCCAAAAGGGGAAAGATTTCTGGGACTTGCCTGAGCCCCACTGAACTGGTTTAGGGAATTAATTAGAAGAAAATTACTTACCTTTTGTGTTTTTTTCCTATCTAGTTTCTTCTTAGATTTGACTGCCCTGACTTGGCTCGCCAGATCAGGGGAGCCAGGGGCAGCTGGGACAGGATACGTGGCCATTGTATGAATTCAACTGTGATTTAAAATTACACCACTGGCAAGTGTCTTCTGGCCTTTCCCAACTGGGGAGGAAGTCCCTAGGTACCCAAATGTGGGATACTTCTGAGCTTTGTAAATCACACCTTGTGGCTGAGTTGCATGAGCAATATCGAGGCAAAAGCACCTGAAAGAACATTTTGGGGTTAATTGCAATCCTCCAGGACATCAGATGAACTGATAAGCTGGTGTTGGTAGAAACCTCACCATGCATACGTCTGCATTCAGTAAATAGTTTTGGCCAAGTCAAGCTCCTTCTCTTGGATGCACCCCTCTGTGCCGGGGGGGATGTTCAGAAGACCCTCATGTGGCTGGACATGGTGTGAAATCACACAGAATCCACTGCTTTGGCTTCACGGAGTTGATAGGTGTGCATTACATGGCTTTTTGGGGCAAAGCCAGCATAACAGGTTTATCTCTCCTCCTGGGTGATTTACTCAGGCCTTAGGGCTCACTTCTGATCTTTATAAGGTGTATCAGGTCCTTGGGTTTCAGAGGGTCAGAGGGTACTTTCACCGAAGGGTATGATCTCATCAGAGCCAGGTAGTGAAAAACTTGCCAGGATTTTGTCACCTTGCCCGTGTGTGTTGTGTTTCGCTGCGCCTAGAGAGCCTCTGGGCTGGCCAGGAACACCACTGCCCAGCTCAATCCAGGCTCTTGCCTCCTTGCTACCATGCCATGTATCTTTATTTATCGTGGGGAAAAAAGATCTAGTACTTGTGAGATCCCCAGACCTGTTCATTTTTAATAGGTTGGTGGTTATTTCCTTCTTTTTTTTTTTTTTTTTCCCCCTAGACCTGGAACATTATGGATTAAGGCTGCTGAATTAAAAATAAGGAGTGAAAAATCAAATATATATATAAATTTTATTTTTGCAGTGAAAAGGCATATCTCTGCTTCTTGGGTGAGGTGGTATGAAACGCTTGCCCCTTCCCAAGTTTCAAGTGCTCCCTGGTGGCATCGAGCTCCTTGTTTGCAGCACCCCATGGCAGAGATAAAAAGCTTTGGTGTATGCTCCCTTCGGGGCAATGTGGATTTCTCCTCAAAAACCTCAGTTCTGGCGACCGGTTTTATAAATGCCTAAAAAATGAGGCTTGTACCTTATCTCTTGAGAGATCGTTGATGGATCCATTTCTCAGAAAGATGTTTTATTCAGTCCTTTAATGCCACGCCACTCCCTTCATTCAGATGCCTGGAGTCTTTTATCACGTCTCCTCTTACTCATTGCTTAGCCAGGTTGGGCATATTTAGTTCTTTTAATCTTTCCTGCAACTCAGCTGTCTTTAATCATCCTTCTTGATGTCAGAATGTTTGATGCCCACTTCTACGGAAAACAAGCCTGTTTTTTTTTTTTTTTGTGCATGTGAATTGCTTGGGAAATGTCTCCGGCCGCTTGCCCAGGCTCATGCCTGGATTCCTCAAAAGCTCCCTCGAATGTCTCAGTGTGGATGCTGGGGAAAATTTCTGGCTCACCATGTACACCACCGGACTTGGCACCCTCTGGGATTAATTAACATGTTTATTTGTTGGGTGTGGGCAGCAACACCCCCCCAGATGTTCCATGGGTTGTGTTTCCAGGGGCAGATTTCTCTGGGCATCTGCAGAAGGGTGCAGGTGCTGATGGTGTTTATGGAGCCAGAAAGGTTACTGTAACCTGAATTTCCTTCCTGTACCTGCCTGCAACAAGGACAGAGGTTTAATTTGCTTCTATGATCTCAAAAGCAAAGCCTGGTGATAACTGTTCATAGGTGCCTGTGCTGCAGGTCAGGGTAGTGCTTCTAGATGCTGACAGGGATGGTGACCCCTTCTTGCTCTAGCTGTTGATGCTGTCTTTCCTGAGTAGTTCATCTGTTTTGCACCCAAATATAGTCATTCACAGCTTTTTAAGTCAGTTCGAAGGTGAGGATTGCTCCTAGCTGGTAGGAGGCTGAGCACTGCATCCCTTCAGGGCAGGGTCTTCAAACTCACTGTCTGAAGCTGATGTGTGGAGGTGTCCAGAATTCCCCCCACAGACCTCCTGGATACCTGTTATTTCAGTGGGAGCTGTTTCCCAAAGCCTGACTCAATCATTTTCTTAAAACAGGCAAGCTCAGACGCTGACTGGAAGGGGTTAAGGCATAGATCTCCAGGTTTGCTGGGTCTGGGCCATTGCTGTGCAGCTCTAGGGGTGGCTTCCCTGACATGGACTTTGAATTACAGAACACTTGGCAGGGAGTTAAAGAAGGCCAGAAGCTGGCTTGTCCCTCCCCCACTTCCCATTATGAGGGAATGCTTCTCATACTCTCCCAAATTTAGCAGTGCAAATGTGGCTGGGTTGAGTAGGCTGAGTGATGAGGCGATTTTGATGGTAATAAAGGTCCCCCTCCCTGCTCTGCCTCAAACTCACGCTGCCAACAGCCTGTGTGATAGAAAGTTGTTTGATATATGGCTCTGTGATTTATGGCTGTGCCAACAAGGGCTCCGTGGCCTGAGGAGGAGAGGATGGGGACTTGGATGGTGGCAGAAGCAGTCTGCAAGGACCACCACCCAGCAGAGCACTGAGAACCTGAACAGCCTGATGTCCACCTGGCTGTCCTGTGTGACCCTTGGGCTGTAATGAGGGCGGTCAGCAATGCCTGGAGGTCACCACGAGGAAAAAGCCCATGTCCTCTCCATGATGGCACTGGGATGCTCTGGGTCATGGAGCAGGAGTCTGCTGCCTCCATCCCTTTTCCTCACAGCTCTGGGCCACCCAGGCTCCCTGGCACTTCTGTCTGTGTTTCCTCCCACTACTCCTTAGGAGTGTTTGAGGGATTGCTCTAGAGCTGGCAGGGAACATCTCAGGAGGACCTCGTCATGCTCATTTTTACACCACGTTGCTGGGTCATCGTGGGTGTCCAGCATGGGACAGGCTGTAGGGCTCCATCACTGATGCCTGAACTCTAGTGGCTGCAGAGGAATGTGCTGCTGCTTCAACCACTCCCATGGGGCCATGTCCCTTCACCAATTTATATATTTTTATATATGTATGTATGTATGCATATATTTAAATAGGTAATGTATATTAAATAGATGTATAAATATTTAAATATATATAAGCTGCAATTTCTATAAGCTGAAATTTATATATAACTGGTTTCCAGTGCAACCTTATGTTGAAAAAATAAGGAAATTGAAGTTTTTTGGTTGGAGGGAGGGGACAAGATTGACCTTGCTGACATTTCTTTTGTTGTAATGTCATATAGGACTTGGTTGACTGCAAAAAGGAGAAGGGAGGAGCGTGTCAAAGGGAGGTTGGATCCTGCCAGGATTTCCTGGGAAATGAGGTGAGTGCTGATGTCTTTCAGTGCTCATAAGCCTGGAGATAGAAGCCCTCCTGGTCTTCCCTGCACCTTTGGGGTAAGACCTCTTCTGTTGATCCTCCAGATTTCCTTTTGGTACAGATTTCCCTGTATTTTGCCTCTTCAGGGCTGATGGGAGGATTGTAGGCTGCTGTTGTGCTTGGGAGTCTCAAAAGGGCTGGAGACTGTCTGGAATATGTTGAGGTCTGTGCATCACACAAACCTTGTTGTTTCTGGCTGTATTTGGGCTCCACAGCAGGGGACTTTACTCCCCTGGGTATAGAGGACTCTGCTGCAATTACCTGCTACTGATCCAGTCCCCCCATCCAGCCTCCCTTCACAGTCACTGGAGGGATACTTTTAGGAAGTGCCTGACCCTGGCCTGCTGGAGGTATCTGAATGGATTGAATCATTCCCTACAGTACCTGTTTCTCTGCACTGTCAGCACAGCTGGGGCAGCTTGTTTGGATGTAGGGTCTGCAAGGCATGTGTAATGTCTGTTCCCTGTGTAGGCAGACTAGAGTTCAGGGTGCTTGCTTGTGGCTTGGGGTGTCCAAAGCCACTGCATGAAAGCTTGGCCTCTCCTAAGCTGCCCTTAAATTTTCTTCAAGGTTTGGACACAGCTTAAATCTGCGAGCCACTTGTCTGAGCCTGCTCTCGGCATTATTCACCCTGACTGGCAGCATACGTACATTCCTGAAGGATAGGGTATGATTGCTCAGGAGGTTTCAGTCCAACTGGGTCATCTCACACTGGCTGTTGCTGCCCCAGTGAGAATCAGCAAGATGATTCCAGCCTCAGGAGTTTGTTCCAGCCCCAGGAGCCGCTGCACTAAGACTCACTGAGGCTGCTTGGGCTGCACTCCTGGGAACCAGCCCTGGAGCTGCTCTGCTCTTTGGCATTTTGAGTGATGTGGCTTGTGGCTTTTCAGCCACAGGAAGGTTTGGAACAATGTTTGCCATCTCCCCGTGGGAGCCTGACACCTGTAGAGGGAGCATCCACATCCTGGTACCTTGGCTAAGGTGCAGCATTCCCCAGGTGTGGTTCTGTGGACAGCTGGATGCCAGGTCTGTGTTGATTAGAATCTCAGTCTAGAGCACATCACTGCATCTCCCAGCCAGGGGAAATCCCCCCACAGATACCTGCCTGACTTTGCCAGGCCACCTCCTCTGCTTCCCCTCCTAGTTCTTTGAGGGACAGAAATGTTGTTTTCTGTTTGTGTTGTGCTCAGCCTGTGCTGGCTGATCCCTACTGCAGTGAGGATAAATATCCACACTGGTTGAAATTTAGATGTACAAGGTGTTGTACCTAAGCAGAGGTAACTCTGGAAGATTTTTTGTATGCTTGTTCTTCTGCCCTCAGTATGTTCTCTGAGGGCAGTCTGTTCAGAAAGAGGAATTGATGTTGATGGTCCATCGTCAAGACTGTCACTTTTAAGTCAAGGAACAAATATAATTTGCTGTAGTACATCACTCTTGTTTAGTTTTAAGTGGGCAAAGGGAATGTGTGTGTGTGTTACTCTTCATTTATTTAGTGTTTTCTCTGCAATTTACTTTAGCTTTTCTGTATTACTAACAATTGGAGTGTTTTCATTGCCACCCTGGAGAGAGGAATCTCTTCTTCTTATAGCAGGGGAAGCTGTCACGGTGAAACGATGTGGTCACTGCCCTTTGCCTGAGCCTGACACATGCATCTCCCGCCTTCCATCTGTCTGCCTTGGGGACCAGAGGATGTTGCAGGGACTCACGGTGCCCTTGTGTCTGATGCTTGTTTCTGCCACTGGTCTCTTTCCTCTGAATCTGTCCCTTGATTCTCCATCCAGAGAGCAGGAATAAACTGATTATTTGGAGTTGAAGGGCAGGAATAAACTGATTCTTTGGACTTGCCATGAGAATTAACGTTAAGGATGAGCAATTTAACAGGAGATCCAAGGGCTGTGTCTAAGAAGGGGGGATGCTTTTTGCAGTATCAGTGATTCTCAGGGAACAGACTCATTTTTACTTGGCTGCTGGATGTCTCTCTGGATTTTTCACAATTAAGTTCTCTCCATCTGGCTTTCTTTCTCTATCACTCCTTTTTATTGAAGCATTTTTGTGCTGGGCTGACACCGTGGACATCAGCAAGAATATTCAGGGCTCAGAGATGCGAAGCCACCAAACTCGTGGCCTGGTGTGAGGCTCTCTGCTTTCTTTGAGTTTGGGATTTCCTTGAGCTGGGATGCTTTGGGATTCTGGGACATGGTAAGCAGAAGAATGTCGTCATCTCAATCTTAACCAAGATAAAATGAGCAGCCTGCCTGAAGTGAGGAGGGTTTTGCAAGCCTCAGTGACACCAGTGAAGTACTTGGAAGGGGTGTGAATTGGGGATGGGTGGAGAAGGAGGTTTGTTATGTGCTTCCCGGCAGCTAAAAGCAGGTGTTCAGTCAACTGAGAGTTGCCCTAAAGGCAAAGAATAAGGATGCAAATGATCTGTGAAACATAAAAGGAACCATCTGAATGCCCCTTTTCTTGGTTTACCTCCACCCTGGGTAATTTGCATGACACAAGTCGATCAACCCTGAGAAAAAGCAGCTCGGTCCAACAGGACAGGATAACTTTGTCAAGCCTGACGACCTTGCAAAGAGGCGAAAAGAGGCAAAGCCCAGAGGCCAGGAGATACAGAGAGGAAAGGGTGGGCTGTGGCTCTGCTGTCTTGGCGGGGAGCTGGGTCCCCTGGTTGGCCCTTGTGAGGTCCCCGATTCCTCCAGGTTTCGCAGTAGCCCACTTAAGTCAGTGCCGATCCCAGTACAGGTGTGTGAACTGAAACCCTCCTTGAGGAAGGCAGGGTGAGGAACACTGGGTGAGCAGAGCCTGCTGAGCTGCTGCCCAACAGGTACCACATGAGACTGGTTAGTTTAAACCCACCTGGAAGGGCTTTTAGGCCGTGCTTTGCCTCGTGTTTGATGTGGTAGCAATACATGAATCCAGCTGGTTGCTGCAGCTCAAGGGGTGGCTGCTCAAGTGGTGACAATGCCTTAGCTGGAAACTGGTGTGGATTCAGGACCCTCCACGGCCAGCCTGCAGATGCTGAGTGCAGGGTGGAGCAGAGCTGAGCTGTTGCTCTGCCCCTCCTGCCCCAATTCTGCTACAGTCGAGTTCTACACCCAGCCTGGATTTACACCCAACCAGAGCTTTTAACGAAGTTTTTTTTTTTTTTTTTGCTGTGATTTGGGCCTGCTCATATGTCTGTTGGGTGTTGTCAGCTCAGCTGTAGCTGCAGATGGCCGGTCTACCCCCACCTCTCACCTGTGCTCTCCTGTTGTGCAGGGGACCTCCTTCATTTCATTGATAGCTTCACTAATTTTCCGGGTGTTAATGAGCTCTTCCCCAGCTGCCATTCCCCCCGGTCCCCAAAGCCAAGACGTTGACTCTTTCACCGTGAGGGTTAATTGCTGATTTGTTTTGTGGACTGCACCTCCCTCTTTCTGATTGCACTTGATATGTGCAGGATGTGGTGATAAAAATCTTCTCGAGCTGTCTCCTTTTTCAGTCATTTTTGCTTCTTTAAAGTAACTTCCAGGGGCAATGAGTGAGAGGGAAGATGTGTGCTAATGTCTTTTCAAACAATTTGATGGGTGTTAGAGTCTTTGAGATGGGTTTTAATGCCTCTACTGACCTTGGGCAGCAGGTTCGTTGCCGGGCCCAGACAGCTTGGCTCCTGAAATAGACAAGGGTCTGCACAAGCCTGAACTTCTGAACTTTGGGGTGAAACAGTAGGTTCAAGGGGGGATGTGGGGTAGGTGGTTCGGGAAGGCTGTACCTTCCCTGTACCTCAGCCAGTGGGGACAGGAAGAGGGCACCATGCGGCCGGGAGTTAGGATAGAGGGGAGGCTGTGCCCTCCGAAACCGCGAGAGAGAAAACCCCGCGGGCGTGCGCCCCGTGGACTCTCTCCCTTTATTCAAATAAAGTTGAAGGACTCCTCTGTCTCCCTTTTGGACATAAACCTCTGGCGTTGGTGGATTTTCCTGACAGGGTGTGTACACGGGTGCCTGGATAGGAAGGTGGGGAGGGAGCAGCAGTCTGGGCAGCCCCGTGCTCTCTGCAGGCTCCATCCTTGCCCGTGTGGGCACCCAGGCATTTGAACAAAGGCGTTACAGCCTCACAGAGCCATTGGTATAAGTCTGGGGAAAAGAAAAAACCTCTGACATTGTTCAGTCTGGTCTCCCCTCCGCTCTCTGCAGACTTCTCTTCAAGATCCAGCTGCTTCTCATCAGCAGCTCCCAGGGTTGTCTGGGCCAGTTGGCAACTTGCCACGTTCAGTGGCGACACATCTGTGTCTAGAGAGAGCACGGCATCAGTACAGATCTGTACAGTCTCCTTTGCAAACTCTGTGGTGTGTATGGCCATGTGGTCCCTTCTTCCAGCCTTAGCCATTCTGTCATTCTGTGCGATTCTCTGTGTTCATGGAGGGCATCCAGTTGCAGACTGCATATATTTAGTTGAACCAAGTGTGTTCCGGTTTTTTTTTTTTTTTAGGTTTTGCATCAATGGTTTGGTTCTGCTGTTTCCTCCTAAAGTAACGGTGTCTATGGATGGTTTACTCACACGCATGAAAAAGCTGCTCTCAGAGGTGGTTTGTATTGTCTGTATTTTTATCTTGAGTGTCTGATCTGCAGCATGTCCTGCAGAGATGGCTCCATTAGGAATATATTGTCCTTGTGTGGATGTTTTTCCTTAATAAATTTGGCCTTTTTGAAGAAAACTCTGTTCATTTTCTGAATTATGAAGTTGTGTATAGAAAACCAATATGGAGTAAAGGGGGCTGAGGTCAAGCAGGGTTAGTTATTAAAACTGGGGTGTATTCTGCTAACATTCCAGTGCCCCAGGGGTAATGCTTCCTAGGTGTAACCCTGAGTCATAGCTGCCTGCCCCAGTGCAAGTTGCAACCAAAGCAGTATCACCTTGGAGAAGTTGGCATGGAAGTTGGACCCTAGAGGCTTGAGGGGTCCACATTTATGGGGCTAGTGGGTGCATGATGCCAGTATACCCTCATGGAAAGGGGGATTAGAAATTGGGCAGGAAAACAGAGGGTCCAAACTGCCAAATGGCTGCACGTGTTGGATATGCTTTTTTTCCTTTCTCTTTTGTTCAGGTCTGTTTGCCTGAATTTGTCAACTGGATTCCCCCAGAAAAGGGGACCTGAGAGGTCTTTAACAGCAATAAAGGGAGATCATCTGTGGAGGAAAGGGTTGCCCTTATTGCTCCAAGCAGGCAGACTGGGAGCTGCTGACTTGGAATGAGGTGGGTGGTGGTTTTCCATCTTGTCTTTCCTTGTGGTCATGACAGGGAGAGCTGATGTTCCTTCTAATTGAGTATGTGTAGTGACAGGCCAGGAATACGTATGTCCTTGCTGGATTGCATTCTCCTGTGGGAAGGCATCAGCTATACATTGTATTAACTCATTAGACCTCACTGTATAGATAGTGCTTTACAAATTATCTTTTCCTGGGAAGATTTCCTAGCTGGGCATAGTCCCAAAGAATTGGATGGTTCTGACTATTTTATGTTATTCCCACTGCCTTGGTAATTTGGATGAACACTTGAGGCTGCAGCCCTTTCCACCTGCTCTGCTGTGATGGTGCCACTGGTGCAGGCAGGGCAGTTGAGCAGAACCAGATGGGAAGTGGCAGAATGGGCATTCCTTGTGTTTGAGTGCTGGGAAGTCCCATACCATGTAGGTTATCCATGAAGAGATGTCTCGATGATGGAGGAAAATGGATTGTCTTGCTGAATTGAATTTTCATATTTCTTTAACAGTTGTGCAAAAAAAAAAAAACCAAACCAAAAACCATCCAAAAATCTTGATGCTTCTTGGGATTAATTTTTGTGTGTTTTCTGAGAGCCCAAATGAAGGCTTTGAAAGCAGTTTCATTTTCCAAAAGGGGGAAGAGTTCAAGCCTGAGTGTGAAACACCCTGGTCCTGGTGTTGCAACATACTTCCCAAGTGACCTTGGGCAGGTCAGACAGCTGGGCTAGAAGTGTCCAAAAGTGTGACTTGGCATCCAAAATGCTGATCCACTTGGACTTGTTGTACCAGCATGACTATGCCAGTTTGAGCTGCTGTTTGGTGGATTTCGTGGCTTCTGGATGGCTGTGGTTCAGAGTCAGCTGAGGTTGGGTGTGAAATCCAAAAAAAATGCTTTTCCAGTGTAAACACCACTTAGATTCTGTGGGAAGAGTGAGAACAAATAATGCTTTGGACCAGGCTGTTCCTCTATGGATCATGGAAAGTTTCCAAACATTTGGTTTATATTAGATGCCCAACTTCCAGACAGGTGAGGCTACAGAGAGAGTAGTCCCACCTTCTAGTTTCTTGATGTCTCTGTTGCTTGTATGTAAAATGAGTTTAGTATTAAGTCCTTGTTTCCTTGAAATAGAGAATAAATACAAAATTTGGAGCTGTGTCCTGGTTACAGCAGCATATGAATGCTTGTGTTTGGGATAACAGGCTGATCTTGGCCATGGGTAGCATCTTTGAAACTGCCAGCATGCTGAGAGTTAATTAATGTGCTTGTATTTCTCTTGATGAGCTGGTGTGTTAAGGCATTAAAATCAATTTTACTGCTGCACACCACCGCAAACCTTTTTATTTAAGATGTTCCTTTCATGAAGTTCAAATAGCACCCATGCTGGACTGAATTCCAAATCTCCAGGAGAGTTTAGGACAATTTTGCTTGAGGTTTCTGTTGTGGTTGCTTGCAGGAGAAAAAAAAACAGGGTAAAGTAACCAAGGTCAGCACCTCACTTCAAGCTGCCAGTAGAGTTCCTCCAGGGAGAGAGGGATTGAGTTACCCTGTGCCTGCAATTCATCCCTCATGCCCGTAACCAAATAATCCAGTAAAACGGCGTCGGAAAGGATGGGAAAGTTAGGAAAACTTTGTGCTGTAAGTTGAGCTGGGCAAATGGTGCTCAGAGCTGTGTTGGTGTCTCGGGCACAGATTTCTCTTCAGAAAGTGCTGGGGGTGGAGGGACTTTACTCAAGTAAAGTGCATTAAAGTCCTGATGTCCATAAAGTGTGGAGCAGAACATGTCTTCAAATGCACTATGCTTGCCCCCATCTCGGTAGTAGGTCTTAATTTTGGGTGCTGTGATTGTGATTACATTTTGCACTTATCATTGATCAATATTTATAGAGCCTTTATTTGCATTGAATTAGTTCTTGTTTAATATTATAGTTGGCTTTATTACAGATTGGTACTACCTTGCATTTATTAGTTTTTTCCATTCTAGAAGATCTGTTAAGTCTTCCCAGGGTTGATTCTTAACCTTAGGATGCTTGTGTGCCCCCTTTGATGCCCTTGAACACATTATCCAATTGTGGTAAAAACTGTCTGGCCTATTTTCGTTTATTTTCTGTCCCTTTTGCACTGTAACTTGATTGTTATGAAGTCATTGAGCTAACGACAGTATTATTTGGTTCCAATTTGTATGCATTTGACATTATTGACATTTCAGCTTTCTCTGGGTTAAGTCTCAAGGATGGCATTCTGGTATTCCTTGCCAACATTACTTTTTGTCTCGTTAATGTTGGACTAACCTTCAAGGAATAGATTCTGAAAAATTATTTGTGAGGTTATGCTAATTTTTGCCATGTAAGGGCTGTGTGACTTTAAGAAAGTTGCATTTCAGCAGCAGTCTGGACTAGACAGCACACTGGTGCACTCTGTGATGCCAAGGAAATTGCTGCAGCGCCCTACCACATGCAATCCTTGTTTTTCTTGGGATGTCTCCCGTGGGCCTTCTGGCTGATTCTTCTCGTTCTTCAATCTGACGTGACTGTCGTATGTTGTGGTATGTAGGGCTCCAAGCCAAGAATACCCAATACTTTTGAAATGTGTTCATTGCTGTTCAAAATAGGCCTTTTTTCCATTATCTTATGAGATTTTGCCACTTCTCTAATATGCTAATTTTATCCCTTCTTTGGCATCCGTACTCCTTGGTGTTATTTTGGAGTGTACTTTATATATATATATATATATATATATATATACACATATATACAGTACACTTATGTATAGCTCTGTGTGAGTATGTGTTACTGTATGTGATTTATATAAAGCTTGTCTTGTCTGTGCTGTCACAAGGAAATAATTCTCACTTTTGTGGTGGGATCTTGGCTTAGGTATGCTGGGTCCAACCAGTCCATTGCCAGGTCCCTCTGTGACCTGTCTTTCTTCCCTTCATCCCTAAACAAGGCCATTGCTGCACCAGGCAAGAGAAGACACAAATTATCGAGCACCATTGCAGGTGACTGCAGGTGAGGGATGTGGGGGCTTTGGAGCTGCTGGGTGGAAGTCTCCAGATCCCTGAGTTACGCACGCTCATGAGCTGTGTGTGTGCAAATGAACACGGGTCCACAAATGTGGGCAATGTGCGTATGGAGAAGATGGCTTTAAAAATGGGGATAAACCTGCCCTGGAGTAGAGGGGGAGACATGCTGGACCATGACTAGAGTGTCATGGGCATGGATGAAGGCTGGAGACAGCAGCCAGGGCAGACGTGGAGTGCGTGGGTGGATGGAGAAGATCGATGTGAGAAACTGCACTGGATGGCAAACTTGAAAGGAAAATTCTGATTTGGATATGAAGATCATTAAGTGGGCAAATTGATTCCCCCGTGGTTTCTCGAACACCTTAACTTTGCTATTTTGCTTTCCTAGTGTGCCTGCTTGGGTCACATGTGTGGACCCAAAAACTGGGTAAAAGGACTGTGGCAGTGCCAGCATGTCTGGGGACAGGAAAGGAGCCAGAGTTAACTGTGGGATCCAGTCATGGAGGAAGAGTGAAACTTTGTGGTCAACTCTGACTTGTAGGAACCAGTGGAGCAAAATGCCCACTTAATGTTGCCATCTTTTGGTCCTGCTTAGAACAGGGTGATCTCTATTGCTTGAACATTCATGGTCTTTGTTATGATGGCATCTCTTTAAGGCCTCCACATTGTCATGATGGTCTCTACCAAGGGGATGGAGACCTGGCCCATTGTGACTTTGTCAGTTTTACATATTTACCCAGCTGAATTGTGATGGGCTTTGTTGTGGGCGGGTAAAGGTTTCCAAGAAGCTCTGCAGTTCCTGGACTTGTGACCTGAAAACAGGAGGCATAAAATATGTGAGGTGAAAAGTGAGAAGGGTGGGTTGTTCCTTTGAGACAGTTGGGTGTTTATTAGAAGGAGGATGTGAGGCTGAAATTATTGCAGGTAAAGGCACTGTGTAACTTGGCTGCCAGTTTCAAGGTTGTCAGCTGAGGCAGGTGTTATGCCAGAGCAGGATATTGCCACCTCCAGCAAGGGTCTTGGTGGGTCTGGCATGACAGGGAAGACTGTAAACTGGATTTCTACTCAGTATTGCACTGGGTTTCTGGGCTGAAGAGGCAGCTCTTGGTCTAAGGAGCACTGTGGCTTGTCACCTAGAGGGATGTGCCTGATCAGTGCTGGTGGGGTTGCTACTGGTGGTGGGATCAGCAGTACTGATCCTTTCCTGCAAAGGAGGACACCTTACAGTGTGATGGAGGCCACAAAGGTGTTAAACTGATGAGCCTGTTTTGTCACTAAATGTCACCATCAGTCAGTGAGAGCTCTGAAGATGGAAAACGTTCATAGTGTGAATTTACTGAAGGAGGGGAGACACTCAACACGATTAGCTTAATATTCATTCACTTGGGCCACAGGAAGTTTAGCATGGGTTGGTGAGTGTATGGACATGAGCAAGCCTCCCAAAATTGGTTTTGTTTATATCAGCCAAAGGGGGATTTTCCAAGTTTGGTCCTTCTGTTCTCCAAGAAAACCAGGCTGAATGTTGTTGTATCTGACTCTGCAGTGGCAGCAGCTCTCAAAATTGTGTATTATTCCCTTCACAGCCAAAGCTAGAACAAGAAAAATATCTTGTGTCAACCTGGCCTTTGAAATACAAATGAGTGAGCTCAAGCTCACTTGTAAATGTCATGGTGTGCTTTGTGCTCTCGCTCCCTAATGCGGTTGCTTTGCTTTCCCAGGTAACACATTTTCAGGCTCTTGCTTCAAGTGAGGCTTTGACAACAGGGAGAGGAGAAGAGAGTTGCTGTGCTTTGTGTTGAGTCCTTCAGGGCTGTTTTCCCACTGAGAAGCTGCACTGACCCTGAGCCAACTTGAAACCATCCGCACAGGCACTGTGCGCCCAAGAAAGCCCAGCTGCAGCCTCGTGTTCTTCTGTTGTCAGACTTGGGGGAATGGTGTATGAAAGGGCACTGTGCAACTCTTTGGCTTGGCAGCCTTGGCTTTTTTTATGTGCTATAAGTCTTTTTTAGGGCATTTTTGTGTCCCTCTGTCAGGTAGTCTGTGCTTACTTGCTGAAACTCATTCATCCTGTTTTAAGGGTGAGTTGTCCTGTACTGGACCACCAGCAAATAGCCGTGCCTGGCCAGCTGGCCAAGCCTGCTGCAAGTTTGAGGAAGCAGAGGGGCAGGCACTGATCTCTTCTCTCTGGTGAGCAGTGATAGGACTTGGGAGAATGGCACGAAGCTGAGTTGTGGTGGTAGGGGGGTAGGTTGGTTATTAGGAAACGGTTCTTCAGCTGGAGGGTGTTCAGGCACTGGAACAGGCTTCCCAGGCAAGTGGTCACAGCACCAAACCTACCGGAGTTCAGGAAGTGTTTGGACAATGTTCTCAGGCACAGGGTGACTCTTGGAGTTGTCCTGTGCAGGGTCAGGAGTTGGACTCAATGATCCTTGTGGGTCCCTTTGCGCTCAGGACAGTTTATGATTCTGTATTTCTATGGCAAAGCATTGACTTGTGCAGTCGCCTTTAGGGCCATCTCGACTGCCTTTTTGCAGGATGCACTTCTGGGGTTTGCACTAACTCATGCAGCTTCTTTGTGAACTTCTTCCCCTCAAAACTGAATCACAAGGCATGTAGAGAGCCAAGACTGGAACAGTATACATGGCTTCTGTAGAGAAGCCTGTTGTGGAAACTAATTGTGCTATTTTGGGTTATACCACGATGGGCTGGCTGGGTTTGATGACATTTCTGTCCTGTCTGGGATTAACCTGATGGGGACGGTAAGACAAAAAAATAACATTAGAAGCAAATAAACCCCTCAGAATTGCATTTTGGATGCCAGAGGATGCTCATCCTCAAAACCTAATTGTTTTAAACCAATTTGCTGATTAGTTCAAGCCAACTTTCAGACTCCTGTCTGAGTAATAGGCATTTCTGTGGAGTTAATCAGAAAGAGCTGCAGTTTCTTTTACCATGACCAAAAATAAATGTCAGACTGAGGACAATCTGTAACAGCAATGACTGGATTTGTTGACTTAGCCAGAAATACGCAGCCAGTAAAAAATAAAATCATGTGGAAATACCTCACAGGCCTCTGAATCAGTGCTGACAATCCCTCTGGAGCTTTACTTGCAGTTGGTGAATAAAGTTGTTGAGAGGAGTAGCAGGTGTGCAGCAGTGCAGGAGATTCCTTTTGGGTTTAGGTGGGTCAGGGAAATGCTCCTCCTCCTCATCTCTCACTCTGCCCATCTGCAGGGGCTCAGCATCCCAGGCTGGACTTCACTCCTGCCTTTGTGCTTCTGTTTTGGGAGAGAAAGAAAGAAGCCTGTGGTAAAAAGTAGAGTCCTGGGACAAACTTTTGGCTGATAAGTTTTGCTAGATCAGAGCTGTTTTCCGAGCATGATAGAGCCAAGAGAGGGCTCATCCATCTCAGCTTGGGTGCTGCAGAGCTGCAGTTCAAATGCCCACAGCCAGTGCTGCGTGGTGGGTAAATGAAGTGACACGGCTGTCACAGAGGTACTTGGGTGCCTTGGTGAAGAGCTTCTCAGGATCTCCCATCCAACCTTCATTATTGTCGTGACTTGACACTGGCTGGATGCCAAAAGCCACTCTGTTGACTTCCCTTTGCAAGGGGAGAGGGGAGAGAAAATAGTAACAAAAGGCTCATGAGTTGAGATAAAGGCAGGCGAGATCATCAACTGATTACTGTCATGGGCAAAACAGACTTGATTTGAGGAAATCAATTTAATTTATTACCAGTGAAAATATACCAGTCAAAATCAGAGCAGGATAATGAGAGATAAAATGAATCTTACAAAGACCTTCCACCCACCTATTCCTCCTTCCCAGGCTCTACCTCCATCCCCTCGGACAGCACAGGGAGTTTACAGTCAGTTCATCACAGGTTGTGTCTGCTGCTGCTCAGAGGGAGGAGTCCTTCCCCTGCTCCAGCATGGGGTCCCTCCCACAGGAGACAGTCCTCCACGAACTTCTCCACGAACTTCCCCTTCCCATGGGCTGCAGCTCTTCATGAGCTGCTGCAATATCACTCTTCCAAAGAATGCAGTCCTTCAGGGACAGGCTGCTCCAGTGTGAGTCCCCCACAGGGTCCCAAATCCTACCAGGAAACTTGCTCTAGTGTGGACTCCTCTCTCCATGAGTCCTCAGGTCCCTGTCAGGAGCCAGCTCCAGCACGGGTTCACAGCCCTCTTTCAGTCATCCACCAACACTGGTGTGGGTCTTCTCCCCAGGCTGCAGATGGATCTCTGCTCTCCTGTGGTCCTCCATGGGCTGCAGGGGCACAGCTGCCTCACCATGGGCTGCACCACGGGCTGAAGTGCCTGAAGCACCTCCTCCAGCTCCTTCTTCACTGTCCTCCATAGAGAGTTCATCACTAAGCCAACTATGTGAGTTTGGCATTGTATTGGGGTACTGTGGTGTGGAAGAGGCAGCTACAGTGTACCTTCTTTCTGTCTGGTTAATACCCTAGCTTGCAGTGAATCCACCCTCCCTCCCCACCTCTAAAATGGTAAAATGGCTTTTACCACTTTAGTTAAAAACATAAACAACCTGGTGTTGTGTAACAGGCTGCCAGGGCTTGTTGCTCACTCCCCACGATGCTCAGCCACGGAGGATACACACAGGAGCTGGTGCTCCAGCCCTGTGCCTGGGTTCCTCCCCGTGCATGACTGTGATTGAAAAATATGTTGTGGGAGACTTCGCAGACTGAAAAGGGCTTCATCTTCCCTGGATGAGCTCAGCTTTTTTTACAACACTCCACTTCCACTGGTTGATGTCTTTCCAAGAGTCTGAAGACAGGATAGTGACCCACAGCCAGAGCATCTGCCAGAGCTCCCTGGATGAAGTGCTGAGCCTGCTGCCCTCTAGGCAGGAGCCTGCCAGGAGGTTTGCCCATAAACTTCTGGTATTTAGTGTGGTAAAACAGGAGTTTATAAAAGGTTTTAGTGGTGGCAGGGTGTGCCAGTGTGCTTGGGTGCATTAATGAAATAATTGTTGTTTGAAGGAAGTTGCTGAAATGGTACCCATGGCCGGTGCGATCAGGGAAGATTTACCTTCTCTCCATTTCTCCTTCTCTTTCCTGCCCATCTCTTTTGATAATTTTGAGTCTTTCTGCTTTGTGCTTCTTTAACTTTTTGTTTGCTTACAAACCTCCAAGGAGTGCTGTTAACTTCATTGAGTTTCAGTGCTTTTGCCTTTTCTGTGTTGAGCAGCGCATGCCAGTTGGATCATTGCTGTTATTTCAGGTTTTCCCAAGTTTTCCCACAGGCTGCTTTTGATTTCAAAGACACTTGTTGAAAAAAGGAAGATTTCCACAAAAAAGTCTATCACACCTCTGATGCTTTCAAGCACAACTCCCATTGAGCATCTGTCCTTTTTTCCCTTGTCAATTAAAAGCTGATTAAAGGGGTAGGAATACCAATTTCAGCTATTTTTATGGCACGTGTCACTTTGATACTTTCGCAGTGGGATGTCCAGAAGACTGCTTGGTGATGGGTGCAGGGACTTTGGGGCATGCACGTGGGCCCCAGGCATTGCTGCCTGTCAGGGCACTGCAGTGCTGAGCATCGACGTGGCAGCCCCTTGGGCCGGTCAGCAGCAGAGGCTGGGAGTTTGGGGAAGCTCTACAGCGGAAACATGTACTTCATCTGGCTGAACCCTCTCCTTTGGAAACTGGGAATAGGTCCAAATTTCCCTCTTGCTGTAGCTTTCCCCTCCTAGATTGCTTTCCATTTCCCAGTGTGCAGCTGACACATCTGGGTAGGAGCATCATGGGCTTCTGTGCAACACATCAGCCTTGTACTACCATGCTGACTTCCCTCAGTGATATCCCGAGGGATAGTGATAGCAGTGATGATAGATACCCGCTCTCACCCAGCAATACCCTTCTCAGTGCAATCCTTCTTCATGGGGTGTGTTTCCCAGCCTGCATGGAGACAGACAGAAGAGTCCTTTGAAGCCTGAGCATCACCTTGTACAGGTGGAACCTCTTTTGGATATGAAGCAGGAGGCAGCATCCCTAATTTGGATTGCCAGAGCAGTGTCGGGGCCACAGCTCAAATCTGTCAGAGCCTTTTCTGGCAAATCATTTCAGAAAGGGTGTTTCAGTGTTGTTTAATGAACAGAAGAGAAAGCCCAGCATGGGGCACAGACAGGTTGCAAGGCAGGAGTTAACAGCTGCAGGTACCTCCAGGAGCAACCAGAACTTCACAGTACCTTAGCCAGTACCAGGGCCAAGAGCAACTTTCCTGTCTGTTCACTTACTTTACTTTCCCACCTGAGTGTTTTGTGCAATTTTCAAAGCATTGTGTGCATACTCTGATTCTCTTCCCCTGGACTAAGCAGGTATCCTTCTTTCCCTTAGTTGGTTTCTTCACACAGAGGTAGGGAGTGGCAAAATATTTGTTCAGAGATAAAATAAATGTGTTTATCTGGTCAGGAATGGGCAATACCTGAGTATAGTTTTTGTTTGATTGAAGCAGCTTGGAATTTTTATCGGAAAATCAGAGGAATTTTCCCTCAGGATGACCTACTTAACAAGCGTCCTGCCAACCAGGCTGATAAATGCCAGGCAAATCCAAAAGAGAACCCAGCACTGTTCTCTCCAGATGCCAAGTTTGTGTTTGCTTTGGAGTTTTAATTATAGGCAGTTCCCCCAAAACAAAATGAGTGTTTTATTTGTTATTGTCTTCCCCTCTTCCTCCTCCTCCTCCTTGTCCACTTCTCCCTTCTGCTGCTTGTTGGCTGTGTGCTGGGCTGTTCTGGGCTTTGCTGGGCTTTGCTGGGCTGTCACCATTCCTGCCACCATGGGGATGGCACTGCTCTTGTCTCCAGCCCTCCTCAGCCCTTGCTCTTGCTCCGGCACTGATCCACCCACAGCTCACTGTGCTGATGGAAAGTAAGCTTGTGTCTGTGCTGGGTGATCTTTCTGCTGGTCAGTGAACTGCATCAGCAGCTGGAGGGATTTGGGGAGCACCAAGGCCAGCAGTGGCTTTAGGAAGTGAGGAAAGGTTACTTGGTCTTTTTCAGTAGGAAGTGTTACACTTGCAAACATTGTGGCGCTTTCAGCCCAGTCCACCTCACCCATCAAGGTTGCATCCACATCACTTAAAAGACGAAAAAGTTTTGTGGATTTTTTTCTCTCTCCAAAAAGGTCAACTGCTTTGAGAGTCCCGAAAGCACTGAGGTATAGATAGATAGTTAATGATTTTTTCACCTCTAAACTATCATGAAAGTAACCCGAGTCCTCTGCAGGTAATCATGGCATAGGGTAAAATTTTATTTCAATAGAAGGCAACAGCCTGGTAGACCATCAGCTCCTTTTATTTCAGTGTAGGGTTGTTTGTCACCCACGCACACGTAGAAATATGCTTCATTCTCATGTGTTCCCTGATGCATTCAAGCTAACCACGATTGTGCTTGGTGGCTGCTTGGTTAGGGCATTCCGGGTGCCATCTGCACATGAGGACACTGGTGAGGCAGGGAATGTTGTTTTCCCACCTGTATGAGACACTTGTTGTTGGAGGTGCCTTTTGATGATCATTCGGGATGTTAAAGCCTTTCTTTGTACATTCACATTTGTCTTTGTATTTGCTAAATTTCAATTCATTTTCTTCCTTCTGAACAGTTTTCTTTTTGTTGAATAAACTGTTCCTCACAAACCATACCAATGAGGTCACTGATGTTGTGAGGGGTTTGGGTGATTGGGTTTTTAACAGTTTTTTTCCACCCAAGGGTGGGTTTCCTTTCATTATTCACCTTCTAACTGGTTTTCCAAGCCTTCCTCACCTTGTGAGTTCCTAAATATGGGGTTTTTTATGAAGCTGAGGGATTCTTTCAAAGAAATTTAAGCCTTCTGACAATAGAGTTGCACTTCTTGTGTTATTTTCCACAGACACATACAATATGCAATATTGTTCCCCAAGGACCAGATGGCTTGAAATCCGCCATTCAACCAGGGTAGAGTAGCACACTTGTTCGCTTAAATCTGTTCTTTCTAATAGTTACCAGTTATGGTTATTAGGAATTTTCTGTGCTGTAAGTGATTTATAACCCTTCAATTCTCATAAAACTGTTGTGGATGGCAAAATCAGAGGTCTGGTGGGTGTTTGCCCAGGGCACCCACTTTGGTCATAGGAGCTTGCACAGAGTGCTGTACTAATGTGGCTCTGTGGCTTTTGTCTTTAGCTGGATTGAGTCCCAGTCAGCTTTGGGCACAAGCAGAGCAAGCCCAGGTCTGTCTGCACATGTCTGGGTGGATACATCCCATTAGGATCATGTGAAATCCCTACTCATCAGAGCCTTAGAGGGACCTTCTCGCCTTTGGCTGTGCCTGTGAACTGCGTAGCATTGGATATACAAAATAATCACAGGGAGCCTGAAAATGCCTGTGATGTGAAATTGTAACATTAATAAAAACAAGGGAATTGTTTGTGTTCAACCAAGCAGAGTTGTGCCTGTTTCTCAAAGAACAGTGTTTTCAGCCTTACACTCCTTGGAGAAACCCTGATCAACAGTGCTGTTGCTGACCTGCAGCGTAGGTGATTGCAAGGTGGCAGGCACAAAGCTCCTGCCTAAGAAACTTTCTCATGTGCACATGTGCAAAATGTCTGATGTGAGTGTGGGAAGTACTTCCCAGCAGGGAAGGCAGGGCCTGTGTTGTGCAGTGCAGATGCTGTGGTGTCCCTCTGTATGGGGGGAATCAATCCCAAATCTGCAGAGATGCAGCTCAGCCCCAGCGAGACGCACTGAAGGAGGTAGGGGAGCTCTCTCTGTGTGTCTGTAAGGTCTGTGGTTTATGCCTGCCTTCTGTCAGTGCAGTGTTAGTTCAGGTCAAGTTCATCTAAGGGATGAGTGTAAGGGGAGAACAAACCCATCCCTGCTGCATGTGCATCTCTGTTCCGTGCTGCAGTGCACAGGTCCCATGTGGCTGTTGGATTCTCATCAGTCAGCGGGGTCCTGCTTGGGGCTGCTGGCACTGGTGGCTGGGCAGGGCAGGCTCAGCCCTGCCCGTGGCATGGCCAGCCCTGGAGCCTGGTGGAAGAACTTGCCTTGCAAGTCTCTGCTGGCCAGCAGAGGGAAAGTCACCTCCATGTGGGCTTGCTTTTTTTCCCCCTATGTCTTTCAGTTTGGTGGAAGCTCTGTGTCAGAGCTGCCCAGGGTGTGAGGTGTGATACTCATGGGTTGTCTTCCTGGCCCCTTGGGCATCTCCTTGACTGGATAGCAGAGATGCCAGTGCACATGTGGGGGTTGGCGCTACTGGCAGAGTTTGGACCAGAACACTGAGGTTTGCTCAAGGCTGCTCCTGGGGCCAAACAGCAGCAAGGGATGCTTGGTGTTGGTCACCTTTAGATGACAAAAGTGGAGGGATGGAAAAGACTCAGGGATCCAGAGCAGCTCATCTGGTCTCACAGTGACCCTGACGAGAATGAGCTGAGGGAGCTGGGGTTGTTCCATGCAGAGAGGAGAAGGCTCCTGGGAGACCTTATTGTGGCCTTTCAGTACTTAAAGGGGGCTTATAAGAAAGATGGGGACAGACTTTTTGTCAGGGCCTGTACTGATGAAGGGTAATGGCTTTAAACTAAAGAGGGTAAATTCATATTAGACATAAGGAAAACAATTTTTTATAGTGCGTGTGGTGAAATGGTGGAACAGGTTGCCCAGAGGAGAGCAGATGCCCGATCCCTGGAAACATTCAAGGTCAAGTTGGGTGGGGCTCTGAACCCATGATCGAGTTGATGTCCCTGCTCTTTGCAGGAGGGTTGGACTGGGTGACCTTTAAAGGTCCCTTCCAATCCAGCCTATTCTGCGGTTTCCAGTCTGGTAGAGAGAACATCACTGCAGTGCAGTCATAGCTGAGTAGTCAGCAAGCAGCTTGTGCTTGCAGACAAGAGTAATGCTGTGGTCTTTGATGTGCAAGAAATCAGGGTGGGATGTCTTCCATGTTACCAAGAGTGGTGTGTTGAGAGGTGCTGGTAGTAACTGGTGGAAGCACCTTGTGCTGTGATTTGTTTGGGAACAAAGAGGATGTTGTTGTAAGTAGATGCAGCCACAGGTCAGCTGGGTCTCAGTGCACTCTGAAGTGTACTCAGGTAACTTGTGGCTTCCTCACTACATTATGCAGGTGGACTTCTTGGTCATGTTGTCTGCTGTAAGCCTGGGAGTCATACCCAGTGCAAGCAGATATCTCTTGACCTTGATGGGTATTTAAAAGTGTTATTTTCCCCACTGTGACAGTAGGAGCACTAACTGTGCCCCAGAGCCTGTTGTCCTTTGTACAAAAGTTGAATCAAAGGCTGTCCATCCTCCAAGGAGCTCATGGTGTGGATCAATAACAGGAGGTTGTGATTGGTACATGCATATGGGATAGTAAAGTAAAAATGCCAGGGCACTATTGATCATCTTGACAGACATGCCTCAGAACACCAGCAGCCTTACAGTTATTGAGTTTTTTCGTAAATGTCACAGCAAAGGAGAGTTTTTATGAAGTTGCTGAGGTGGTTTGGCAGACATTTGAGATGAATTTCTACCAGACAAGGGGCCGGAAGGGAGAAAAAATAATTCAGTATCAAAGGCATTTTCCATTGACTGGCCCAGGAGACCAAGTTCCTAAGTAACAGTCAACATTGTAAGAGTCAACAGCAGATAGTGGGTACTGTAGGGCATGGGGTAAGCACTGAGATTTACAGAGCTCGTGTGATGAAATAGGGAAAGGGGCTATCCTTGAGAAGGTGGAGTGGGATAGAAGGCATGACCCCCATGGTAGTAGTCTTGCTGGTCAGGAGGGTCTCAGGGAAGGGCGGGTGTGTTTGCTGTGATGTGGGAAAGCAAGAGCTTCAATGACAGTGGCAGATTTGGATGCTGGATGGAAGAGCATTCAAAAGATGTCTTGAGACTTATTTTTGAACATAAGGAGACCAGTCTGGAGTAGAGAGGAGAGTCTGCATGGAGGAGGGCACAGACCATCATAATGATACAAATTTCTGGTGGAGGTGATGGGAGCATGGGTGGAACACAGGGCCCATGGGGAGGGAAATTTGAAGTTGAACTGGAGGATGATGAAGAGTCAGGAAGGGAGAGATGAGAGACTGTGCTGACAGAGGCAGGTTGGAGAAGCCAAGGCCGAGCAGAGGGACATATGGATTTTGACCTTTGGCTATGGAACTACTACTGTTTTCATTAGAACCATGAATAAATAATATTATTGCTTCCAGACCCAGACAGGATCCTCTGCAGATAAACCAGTGCAGACAGGGAAAAGCTTTGCATGTCATGTCGTCCTGGGGTGCATCAAACACAGAAGAACCAGATGGGCAAGAGAGGTGATTGTCCCACTCTGGTCAGCATTGGTTTGGTCTCACCTGGAGCTCTGTGTGCACTTCTAGGCCCCACCAGTTAAGAAGAATGTGAAGGTCCTTGAATGCATCCCAAGGAGGGCAACTGGTGGAAGAGATGGAAATCATGTCCTGTGAGGAGCGTCTGAGGGCTCTGGACTTGTCTAGTTTGGAGACAAGGAGGTTGAGGGGTGACTTCATTGTTCCCTAACAGCTTCCTGAGGAGGGAAAGGGAAGAGGGCAGTGCTGAGCTCCTCTCTCTGGGATCCAGTAGTAGGATGTGCGGGAATGGTTCTAAGCTGCATCAAGGAAGGCTCAGACTGGACATTATGAATAATTTCTTTGCCAACAGAGTTGTCAAACACAGAAACAGCCTTCCTAAAGAGGTGGTAAATGCCCTGAGCCTGACAGTATTTAAGAGGCATTGGGACAGTGCCTTTGATTATATTCTTTAACTGCTGGTCACTCCTGAAGCAGTCAGACATTTGGACTACATGGTTGTTTTAGGTGTCTTCCAACTGAAATGGTATGGTTCTATTCTATTCTATTCTATTCTATTCTATTCTATTCTATTCTATTCTATTCCAGTCCTGTCCTGTCCTGTCCTGTCCCGTCCCATGCTATGCTATCCTATTCTGTCACTAGAAGTGGCTCTGTGTGTGTGCTTTGGTCAGGGACCCCTGCTGCACTCCTGCCTAGGAAGGGATCTGCCTGGCTCCAGGCGCTTTCTATCCCATCTCCCCACTTGTGATGGGGATGCTGTTCCCATAAAATAGGCATGTGCTGATGTCTCTGCCTGGCTACACAAGCCAGCTCTGGAAAACCTCAGCTCCTAGATTACCAGCATAGCAGGGCTCTCTGTCTGCAAAGGTGTAAGATTACAAAACACACACTCGCAAGGCTTAACCAAAACCACCTCATTTTTAGCAGTTTGTGAGGGTTTATTCATTACACTTCAGCAGAGGAATGCAGGAATGTGAGCAGCACTAAACCTATTCATTTAGCGGGAGGCATCTCCTCTCCCCTGCTCCAGCCTGCTTGGCTTTAATGATAATTGCACCTCTTGAGTTGCTGAGTTGGCTCTCTGCCACACCAGCCCTCCCCACACAGATGTGTGTGGCACAGCGCTGGGAAGGAAGGCTGGAGCCGGGAAAGAGCTTAGGCTAATGCTTTGGAGCAGGACTGTCCTTCCCTCTGGGATGCGCTCCACACGCTGCTTTGCATCCTGCCCTGCATCTCATCCTGCATCCTGCCCTGAATCCCATCTTGCATCCTATCCTACTTGCACCTCTTCCCAGACTCCCCTGCTGTGGGCAGCTGCCTGCTTCAGAAAAGGCTTTGCTTTCTCCCTGACAAGCCCTTAGCCCTGCAAATGGCCTAGGCTGAGGTTTGAATGGCTCCTATCTCCTTTCCAAAGAGCCTGTTCTGCATGTCCTGGGCCACCCTGCCTGTGTAGCACTGCCCCAGTGCCAGCACAGGCAGAGACTCATGGATGTTCTTTTGCTCTTGACTCTGGGCAAGGAAGAGGGCAACAGTCACTCCCTGTTACATATCCTAGTGGGGAATTTATGATGTTGTTGTTATTGTTATGATTACTATTATTATTATTTTTTTAGTGCCTCTGATTAACCATCCCCAAATGCATCTAACAGTATCCTAGCATCTAAAATTTAACTATTGATTTTAAAAGCCTTGTCACTTTAAAAATGGGAAATAATAATACAAAAAAAACCCAAAAAAACCCCCAAGGCAGCAGTAATTGTTGTTGGCGTGTTAAGAATTTGAAAGATGCAATAAAATCGGATTTTGGCTTTATTCGTGCTGCCTGTTCCCAGAGGAGGAATGTGGTGCTCTGCATAACCTGGCTGCCTGCAGCAGCTGCTGCCGTCACTGCTTTCGGCTCTGCTGCTGGAGTTTCACATGAAGGGCCTGGGAAGCTGAGGGAACCGGTAGCGCTGGATCGCCGATGAGAAGACAAGTACTGTGTGTGAGCTGAGGATGCACAGGCTGGAGAATTTGTCAGCAGAAGTGAGCACTGTGGGTACAATAGCACTGTCGACCTAATAGAAGCTGATGCAGTGGAATTTGAGCCACAGAGACGTGGAGAACATTTTATTGAAGGTAGCTTCAAGGTCTCTGTTTAAAGGACACTGTTTTGAAGGGTCTGCAGTGAGAATGGAAGCAGCCTAGTTCAGTTCATTAGCTGGGGACCAGCCAGCAGCTGAGGGCCCCAAGGTTTCACCTGCTGCACAGCACCGAAGAGGAGACAGCCTGTTCCTAGAAGCTGAGATGAAACTAATTGTGTTTCAGCAGCTGGGATGCATTTGGACAGAGTCTATTAACTGCACATGTCCTTGAAATATTAATTAAACCCTCTTTCCTGGCAGGACTGGGTGATGGGGAGTTAAGTGGTAAAGAGGTTTTCTTAGCTCCCCCATTCCCATGTTTGGGATCTTCAGGTGCAGTGCATTGGTACCCAACTTCTGGATTTTGGGCTAAGTCACTAAACTGCTTTATGCCCATGGTCCACAGTTGTACAGCAAGAGCTAGGGCAGAGGTGGTCTTCCATGCTCTGTATCAGGCTCAGTTTTGGTCATGGATATCACCAGTAGATAGTGCCTGACCAGTTTGCTCTTGGTCAAGTTAGACCTCTCTGAAGGTGTGACTTTTAGACACATTATCCTCAATTGCTATGATGATAATCCCTTAATTGTTCATTTGTACAGTAATTTAAGAGTTTAGAAGAAGGCCAAATGAATTAATCTGAGGAGGGTGAGAGGATGGGATGGACAAGATGGGGCCACTAGAGCAAGTGAAGGAATTAAAAAAGAGCAAATAAATCTGTGGCAAGATGGGGGACTCTACTGTCTGCTCTCTCCACCTAACACATTCACTGCCCTGGACTGAGAAGAAGCAGCTGCTTGGCAGCACATTGGAGAATATATACAGCAAATAGAAATACTTTGCATCATCTTCTGTCTTGGTGGTCCTCCAGTCAGGGTGGACCTGCTGACCATGTAGTGTCCCCCATGGTCACCTGTGCAAGTGATTCAGTCAAGCACCATCACAACCATAGCCCCGGACGTTGTGCTGCTGGAAGGATCCAACTTTGCAACCTTTGGGCAACTCTGAGGTCAGAGTTGTTTGCTTTGATAGGGACTCTGTATGGCAAGGTCCACACACTGGTTGCTCCTGGTTCTCTGAAATGCCCTCTCCCAGTCACCGTAGTGTGTAGTTGTTTAACTCAGACCTTGGACACAGAGGATTTGGGACAGTAAGAACAGAACAGAAAGCCTTAGTGACTTTTTGCTGGTTTTTTGCCTGAAAACACCTGCAGGCATCAATCTTATTTCTTTAATGGAGAAACTGAGCCACATGTGCTACCTGCCCTGACAGCCCTCGCTCTCTGCAGAAAGTCTGCATTCCTGAGCTTTAAACACAGAAAAATTCTAATGAGGAAAACAACAAACAAACAAACAAGAAACAAAAGAAAAAAGCGATGTATTTCCAACTACCCTCTTAGCAGGGACGGTGCCCAGTGCTTCCCAGCACCTGTAAAGGTGAGGCACACCCTATCCTGGGAAATGGCTGTGCCATGTAACCGCCCTGCTCTCCTGCCGGTAACTCATACCCTGCAGCAAGGCAGCACGGAGGGATGGATAGACTTGTGCTCAACCAGTCCTGCTTTCTCCTCGCCCAGTGGGTTGTTGGGCAACTTAAGGATTGCTCAACCCGGTGGAAGTTTCTCCATCAGGATGACGGGTGCTAACTACACTTAAGTAGTCGTTAAGTGCTTTGAGATCTATGGAAGCCAATTAAAAGATAAGGAGAGGAGGTGGGGGAAGGGATACAAGTGTCAGGAATTTAATTGGGAAATCTTTTTCATTGTATCACCTTCGTATTTATTCTGATCCCACTGCTACTGTTGGCTTTCTAGAACTAGATAAAGACTGTGGTGAATCCAAGACCCTGAATCTTGCTGTTGCCGCTGGGCTATGCTTGACATCATTACTGTGTTAACAGCAGCAGCAGCAAGACTGATAAAAAATATTTGTGTCTCCTGCAACGTAACCGCTTTGGGATGAGAAGAGGTCCTGGCAATGCACTCTGCCCAGATTTAGCCACAGATAATGGAGTTTTTCCTACCGACATCTTGGGATGATGGATGGTTGCACAACACGGTCCTTTCGTAGCGTCCTTGCAGTGCCCGCTCTCCTCCATGGGCTTTCTTGTCCGACGGCGGGTGGTCGGCTGCCACTGTGGGGCTCAGGCTGTGCCAGCCGTGTGCTGCCCAGCCAGGCAGGGCACAGCTGGTGACTTGCTCTGCGGTTGTAGCAACCCTCTCCCAGGACCTCCGGCTGAGCTCAGCTCTGCATGTATACACATGCAGGGGAGCATCGCGAGAGCCGGCAGTCCTTCCTCCTCCTCCTCCCTGGTGCTGGAGCTAGCTGGCGAGCCGGCATCAAAGCAAAATTTCCCACTGGTGTCTCTTTCCTCGGAGGCTGCCTGTCTCCGTCGCTGGCTTTCAGTGGCGTTGAAGCCTGCCTGGGAATGGGCGCCACTCCCGCATAGCTCCTGGGTCGACTCTCATTAGGAAGGGCGTATTCCTTGGAGAGGGTGAGCTGTGCCTCTCGTTTTGTTTCTCCACGTAGGAGCCGGGCTGCAAAGCCAGGACACAGAGCTGTGTTTCTTCCCCAGGGCTTGTTCTCGCTGGCGCTGGCTGTGGCTGGCAGCCCTGTTACTCGTGGTGTGGCGATTAACGCTGGCGCAGTGGCAGTGCCTGGATGGCTGAGCCCTTCCTGCGTGTACTGGGCTGTTCTGCTGGACCCTGGGCGGGTGCTCCATCAGAGCCGTGCCCTGGTTTTGGGTGGGGGTCTCACCCCTTGCCCTGAGTTCCCCATGTACTCTCTGGTGGTGAAAGACATCTTCAGGGGAAAAAAACCACAGTCCCCAGGTCTGGTGCTGCTGTTTGCCAGGGTCCTTCCAGAGCTGGTGGCCTTGATGTAGCTCAAAAACCCAAACTGGGTACTTTGCTAGTGAAAGAGGGGTAGTGATGTGTGCCAGAGACAAGGAGTGAGTTGTTGTGCCCTCTCCAAACCAAGTGAAGAGATCTGGGCTTCAGAATCTCCCCAGAGGTGGTTCCCATCTTGGCACTACCCAGAGTTACTGGGGTTACTGGGTAAAACACCATGATCTTGTCCCCACATCTTCCCACTGACTGCGTCATCATCATTTATACTTGGGCTTTATCAGGGTGCAGCCACTGATGTAGCTTGGGTGCTCACTCATCTCCTTAGAGGAGGAGGAAGAGGATGAGAAGGTTGTCCAGAGAGGTGGTAGATGCGCCATCCCCGGAAACATTAAAGGTCAGATGGGACTGGGCTCTGAGCAACCTGATCAAGTTGATGTCCCTGCTCACTGGAGGGGTTTAGAGTAGATGGTCTTTAAAGGTCTCTTGCAACCCAAATAATTCTGTGAAGGCAACCCCCAGCCTGGCTAACCCAGAGGGGCAAGTGGGGTGCAGGGCATCCCCCTGACCTTGTTGCAGAGCTGCAGGAGTGGAGGACAGAGGCTGGCCCAGCACACGGTGCCATGGGCAACGAAGGCATAGTTGCATGCATTGAGGGGAGATCTGAGCACTCACGTTGCTCAGTTACAAATTCCTCCCAAAATGGGTGTCTCAGGACCTTTTTTAAAGGCTATTGCTAATTAATGCAGACCCTACCCGTGCTTGCTCATTAATAGCGGAATGCATCAGTCTGAAAGCAGGCTGGAGAGGCAAAACAAGTTTTGGGTTTTTTTCATCTTCCCACATGACATGCCTTTCTGAGCACTGAAAGACATATTTGCATTTTTTGGGACATAGTGTGAATACTTCCAGCAAATACTAAAATAAATACATGTCCATCCCACATGAGTAGATACAAGGCAGTAGGAGATAACTGCATTCAAAGGGATCAGCGTCTTGTTACTCCTACACAGCTTGTTGGTCAGGGAGCCTGGTGAAGTTGTCATGTCCTCTGACAGTGTTTC
This sequence comes from Dicrurus megarhynchus, assembly GCA_013399195.1. Taxonomy (NCBI): domain Eukaryota; kingdom Metazoa; phylum Chordata; class Aves; order Passeriformes; family Dicruridae; genus Dicrurus; species Dicrurus megarhynchus. The sequence goes on from VXAD01013538.1 coordinate 1,180,923, forward strand.
AGCTCATACCTGTATTGTCCCTGGTGTGTACCAAGCTTCAGCCGTGGGCTTCTCTCTTCAGCACCTCGTCAGAAAAAGGTTGCCTTGGGTTTGCACTTGATGTTTCTAGCTGGTTCCTCCGGTGCTGCAGGATCACACAGTAAGCCAGTCAGCTGAGAAGTGGGATCACTTCACCAAATTCAGTCCAGTTTTTCTGATAGCACACATATATACAGCTAGTCACTAAAAACCTAAAAGCCCAAGGCCACATTTGGTGGTTCATTCCTTTGGCAGCTCAGCAGTGCTACTGTAATATCTGGCCGTCCTTCTGCACTGCTACACCCGAAACCATCTCAGACTGCCGATAGCAAAGGATGTTGCTGAACACACTCACAATAGGGAACCCATCCAGCTGACATTTTTTCTCTCCCCTGGGTTGTTGTTCTGTAGATTTGGTTCCCCAGTCTGGTTCGCAGTCTCACATGGCAAACTGGCATGCACTGGCATGGTTGAGAGGGAGGAACTAATGGAAACAATATCATGGGTTGGTCCCAGTGCCAGAAAGCTTGTGGGGGAGAGTCATAGGCCTAATCCCATCAAAACCTTGGGAGTTGCAGCTGAACTGGAAACCTCCTCGGGCTTTGTGCCTGCCCTACTTCCCAGGGCAGTTGGGTTGATAATGATAAATGGGAAAGTCTCAGCACCCAGGTCCCTGCAAACACAGCTTGTTCCTTTGTGCTCTTGCTTTTAGAGTTAACAGCACAAAATGTTAGAGGTTGGGAGAGTGTTTGGTAATTCTTTTCACATTCTCGTATTTTTCTATATTTGCATCCCATCCTGACACTCTCTATCAGCATTGGTTCTGGGCAAGACCACCCCTGGCAGATGTGAAGTTTGGGAGGAGCTAGGCTGAGTTCCAGGCTTGGGGCTGGATGCCACACTTAATGTTTTTTGTCCTTCTTGCCCCAGATGAGCCAAGATCCCCCTCCCAGGAGCTGTGTTTCTGTTTGGCTTGTGTGGAGCTGGGTTTTGAACCTTTTGCTGGCTATTCTCAGCAGTGGGTTGCTTGCCAGCATCCTTGCTGCAGCGTGGAGACGGAACATTGATGTGCCTGTTCATTGCAGGGGCCTAGGACTAGATGACTTTTAAAGGTCTCTTTCAACCCAAACCATTCTATGATTCTATGATCCCCAGTTCTGTGGTCCAATAGGTGATTATTTCTAACTGGCCTGAGGGAACCCCTTTTGGAGAAGGGGAGAACAGGCACATCCTTCCTCTCCATAGCCTTCTTCCAGCACGTAGCGTTCCTGAGATGTGCTATTTCTCCTGGTTCAGTGTGCAGTAACACCAAACCTTCTCTTTCTTTGGATCCAGGGCTCTTAACAGAGCAGCATGATGCTCCTGTACTAACCAATCAGCTTTGATTCTGCCATGCAATGTAGTGTGCATGTGTCCAGGTTGATAGGGGCTGTAAACACCCATTTCCTTGCAGAAGTTGAGAGTAAATGAAACCAAAGCTCATAATTGCAGTTTGGTTTATTTATTTATTTGTTTATTTTTCCTAATGGTCCATGTGTTTTTAGTACTTATTACTGGATGCAAGGGGACGCTGCATCAGCGTGTACCTACAGTGTCTCTGGTTAGCTCACAGCTCTCATCTTGTGGGCAAGAGAGGATGCTAACAGCAGCTGGGTCCCCAAAAGGTGTTTTCCTGTGAATCCTGGAGATGAATCGCACTAATGGGAGATGACTGGCTGCAAACTTGTGGCCAGAGGAAGATGGATGGTTTTGAGCAGGGGTGTTGTGACCTGAAACTTAAGCCTGTGGCTGGGTCACTGCCCTTCTTTCAAGTTGTTTTCACTGGGCTGGAAGGTTTCTTGTTATGCATGGAGTTGCATCCAGGGAGGATCTGAAAGGTCGATTAACCCTTTGCCTCACAGTGAAAGCAGAAAGAAACGATAATACAATAAATCCAAAGCAAGCCATCCTCCAAAAAAAAAAAAGACCCTGAAAGCTGAAAAAACCCACAGAGAAGGATGCTGGGTTTATATTGCCTGTTCAGCAAATAGCCTGCATCTGGGTTGAGGTTGCAGCAAAGGTTTATACAGAAATTCAATGCCATTCGGATGTAACACAGGTAATAGCATTTTTTTTCCCTCTTCTCTCTCCTCCCTTCATCTTTGCTCTAATGTGTTTGACTGAATTACAGTGCAAATCCATGGCTGTATAAATACCAAGTGGGGGGGGGGGGGGGAATGCAGCAGAAACCACAGTCATTGTTTAGGTGGTTCTTTGATGTGTTTCACCCATGAATATAAACTGTGAGCCTTGTGGGATAGTTTTGGGCTAAAAGGGGCTTGAGACCGGTTTGTTGGGTGCCTTATAAAAACACTTCACAGACATTTCACTTCCCATCCTTTCTCTCTTGATGTGTGTGCCTTGCAGAAAAGGTGCTTGTACTCTCGGCTCCCAAGATTAAACCCCTTTTACTGCACAAATACTGCTTGGGATCCACAGTTTGTCCATATATTGAACACCTTGAAGGATGTAAGTCCAGGTTCTGGCACTGCCAGATCCATGTTCTATGTTAGCATCTTAGCTTTAACCAGGCTTGTCGGGAAAAACATGTTCCTCAGGGTAGATCCTACAGCTGATGTTGGAGTCAGGAGTGGAACCATGCTGGCAGTGGTGGGTCTGCAGTGATGAAGGAAAGGACAGGGGGATTTGGCAGCTGGGCTTGTTTGTTTGTTTGGGAGTGCTGGGGGAGGACTAGTCTGTGATGCTCGGCAATAAATTTGGCCTGATACTTAAGTACCAGTTCCCAGGAAATTGCCATCAGAGTAATTAGCGTGTGCTGACTTATTTGTACAGTGATAACAGCAGGAAAGTATTGAAGCAGGAAAAACAAACACATTATTCATTTGAACCTTCAATCCACAGCCTTTACCTGACAGTTCACTATTTGCAATACACAGGTCTATTTTTAGGCTTCCAAGTCAGGCGAGCTCTTTTTTCATTTTTGTTTTGCATTTTGGTATTTATTTTGCTGACATAAATTGGAAATGAATCTGTGCTTAGAGATAAACAAACCCAATTTTAAAATAAACTTTTTGAATACCAAAGAGCGTGGAAGTGCTGAAGCTTCAGTACAAGGCTCTTGAAACTTGTGCCCTTGAAGGTGCTGCAGATGGCAGCTAGGGTAGGCAGGAGGAGCTCTCTGTGCAGATGCAGCTCTGGACAGTGGAATGTGATCCCTGTTTCTATCAGAAGTATTTGGTGTGAGCATCTTCTTTAGCCCAGGTTTCCCTGCTTGGTGGTGAGTGCTGCTTAGCCAGCCAGGTTAGAATTGTGCTTTGAGAGGTGAGCACTGAGGAGCAGGTTTAGTAGCTTGGGTAATAATTATTGTTAACGAGACTGTGGGAGAGTGGCACAGGGTCACAGGAGTTTGTGGTTGTGAGGCATCTGAGGAGGATATTTGGGGCAGGGCAGCCTTATATGTGGGAGTATATGGAAAAGCTGGTAGAGACCAGGAGATGTTGGGGGGGTGGGGATGGGTGTAGAGAAATGTGTGGATTCACCTTAGAATGGAAACAATGGGGATGAAATTGTTTGCTCTGCCTTTCCTTTCCTCCCTTCCCCTCTCCTGCTTACCAGCCACCCGCAGAAGCAATTCCCTGCCAGGCACTTGTGCTAAATCCTTTGAAAGCTCCTCTTCTCCTTTGGCGATTATAAATACAGAAAAAAGGGTGGAGGCAGAAGACAGGCTGTCTGCAGGGGAAGAGAGCAGAGAGGCCCCAGGGTTTCTCCCGGAGATGGATTTTGTGAGTAGCTGAGGAAATCAGGCAAAGCACCTCCCGCAGCCGCAAATGCAGCTATATCAGAGGCACCCCTGGCTGCAAATGCAGTGCAGATAAATCAGAGTTAAAGTGCCTTTTTTAAATACCAAAGGCTTTAAAGTATTTGAGCCAGCCATCAAAAAGGTGACTTACCATCTCCATATCTTGAGCTCTTTGCATGGAGCCTGCATGCCTCCCTGGAAGGTGGGGCTTGGGCAAACACTAGCAGTACTGCTCAAATCAAAGGTAAGAGTGAAACTTGTGACCTCCCTTATGCACGATTCAGACTGGGTGACCCAATGGTCTTTAAAGTCTTAGGCAGTGATTGTCATGCTTTGAAGCCCCAGAAGTTCATCCCCATCCCTTGTTCCCCCTGGATTTTCCAGCTACCAAGTGCAGGTTTAGGGCTGGTGGAGGCTGGATTTTGACTGCAGCGTCCAGGTTTTCTAGGGAGCAATAGCAGCTCCTTGATTTTTGTGCCACAGGCTAGTTATCCTTTTAATCCTATGGCTGTCACAGTGAGCCCCCCACACTTTAAGCCCTAAAGGAAGAAAAGGCAGGAGTGACGGGAGGGATTGCAAATGCACTACCATGAACCAGTACCATGATGATGAAAACTTTAAACAAACCATCCAGGAGATGAAATTTGCCTTCTGTTTGCAGGGAGGGCTTTCCAGCTCTTTGAGAGAGAATGCAGTCAGGGACTATGTCCTGGGATATGCTTTTGAGGCTTAGAGGAGCCCAGCAGATGTGAAGATCCTGGAATTAAGAAGCACAAAGGGAACCTGCAAGCATAATTATGTTAAACATCAATGGGCGGTTTCAGAGTGTCAGAACTGGGAGATTCATTCCTTTGGCTCCAGTGCTTGCAGTCAGGAAAGTTTTGTGTGCCTTTCATAGAGCCACAGACTGGCCCAGCCTGGAAGGGATCATCCAGTCCAATCTTTTGTGGGAAGGGGAGCCAAGGTGATTGTAGCAACCTTGTCCAGTTGCATCTTGAAAACCTCCAGTGATGGAGACTCCACCTGGGGAGGTTATTCCAGTGAGTGATTGTTCTCACTGTAAAATGCTCATGTCTTACATTATGCTTTGTTTCTGCTCTGTGAGTATAATTTTTTTACTCACTTTTGTCTGGATATGAATTTTCCTGTTTTTTTAGCTGGGAATAAACCAGCAGGGTGGGTTTCTTGGTTTAACAGTGTTTTGTCTTACTGCTTGTGGTATATATCTGGCACTTCTGCTGCTCTTCAAAATCCACATCTGGGTAGTGATGGGATACAGAGGACCTTTGGATGGGGCAGGGATGTCTGGGGCTGGACAAGCCCGACCACTGATGATGGGGCATCTTATTCTTTGTACCACCAATAATTGTACCTCTTGTTCTTTGTACCTCATTGATTTCTAAGCTTTAAGGTCATGGTGCTTGTTTAGTCTGACCTGCTGTACAACAGAGATTCCTTGAATTAATTTCCACTCCACAGTCAGCAGTAGTGAATGGAACCAAGCATACATTTTTGGGGGAGCAAGACAAGCAAGGTAGAAGCATCCCATCTTATTTTAAAAACTGCCAGTGCTGGATCCTTGGCCATGCCAGTTGAAGGACTTTTCTCTCTGTAAATTACCTGCAGTGTTGAAAAATGGTATAGTTTCTGGTTTGTTTTCTGTTGAGCTTCAACTTTCAACCTTTGGTCTCGTTATGCCTTTGTCTGGCAGGCTAAGAGCACTCTTCTGACAGGTACCTACAGGCTGCGAGGTGCCTTTTAACTTTCTCTTTGATTGACTTCCTTGAGCTCCTTGCTACAAGCCTGGGTTTGTTCTTGTGGTTGTCCTCTGAACTCTCTCCAGTTTTTCCAGCAGTATTCTTGAAGTGTGGGTACAAGTATTAAACCTCACACTCCCATCAGCTGTGCCAGCCCAAGGCCCGAAGATAACAGGGCCTTTCTGCTGGTACGTGACATCCCTCGTCTGTGGAGCCAAGCACCATGGACCTACCTTGTGAGCTCACATTGGGCTAATTATGCCTCTTACCTCAGCCAGTCCTGTAGGTCTTGTATGTTTAAAAAGTTTCCATGCACCCATTTCTTTAATATGCCAAGCGTCTCTTTAATCTTTTTGATGTTTTTTTTTTCTTGATTTATATTCTGAAAGGAATTTTAGTCCAACCTTTCTCACTGTACCAGCCACACATCAAAAATCTTTACAAAGCTGAGAGCTGCTAGGAATGTGTTTTACAGAGCTGGGGGAAAGAAAGTAGTTCACAAGAGGGAAATAACACTGAGATGTATCTCCAGTGCGTGGTGGGACAGGACGGATGCATGGCTCTGGCTCCAGAGTCCTGCAGGCTTTTTTGACCTCTTCAGGTCTTGGCGGATTGTTTTCTCCCATTGGGATTAACCATGGAGATGGTTAACCTGCAACCCTGTGCCAGCCAAACCTGTTATTGCTGGCTATGGAGTGTAGCACCAAGCTTCTTGCCTGGGAGTCATGGACTGGCTGCCCCCATTGTGGGGTTGGGTCAGTGTTGGTGAATTTCTAGATATTAGACACAGAGAGCTGGCTTTATTTTCAAGTGAGGTGTTTTTATTATTGGTTCTATGTTGTTTCTTATGTATAATGATTCAGAGGAAACAGAGGTGTTGATCTGATGGGGAACCTAGAAAGCTTTTTGGTAATAACATCCAGATGTTTCCTTAGCACATCTGCTTAAGCCACCGTTGAAGTCAATGCCTTCAGCAGTGCTGCTGGTGTGTTTTACTGCCTGCTGCTGTGTGTGATGTTAATTCATGAGTAATGCAGAAATGGAGGAGGGGGAAGTTTAGCAGCAGAAGCAGGGACAACCAGCTGCCAAGGAAGCGTGGGAAAGGAAGGCAACCCAGACTGTAATCCAAATTATTCTTGCTTTTGCCATTTGGGTAGGCTGTTTGGAAGTAGTCTTGCATGTAATTGTAAGTACTGTGCCCCAGGTTTGCCTGGTTACAGGTCACTGTGTACCTGTGCTGTTGCAATTCAGCCATGAGGGCAAGACATTTGTCTGTCTGAACACTGACTTCAGCTGAGAGCAGGGCAAGCTCTCCTTGTGCAGCAACTGATGTGTGAAAAGATACTCCCTCCTGTCCCCTCATTAGTGGGAAGCTGTTTCTCGCCCTGGTTGTATCTGTTTAGCACTTCAGCACTGCCTTGCTAATCCCTATGCCAGGATTGTCAGCATGCGGTGTTCCTCCAGGGAGGGTCAGCTTTGGGACAGCTCAGCTGCCTCATGCCAGGGCTTTGGGCAGCCAGGATTTGACTGGGAGCTGTGCTTTTAATGTCACTGTGTCAGCCTTGTGCCCTACCCAAGGGAATACTGCCAGCAGCCTGAGGAAAACGTTCCATAATTCCCAGTGCCCTGAGCCGTGCAGTGTCTTTCTAGGCTGCACACTGCAAGCCCTGGGTCACAGTCCTTCTGATATGGACTCGGATCTGGTGTGCACTGCAGCTCCTTACACCACACTGCTCTTCCTCCGTCTTCCTCAATGACTTCTGCTGGTGGCTGATTCTCAGTGTCACAGAGAGTGTGTCTTCAGAGCAGACCAGTTTGTGGTGCTTACTGCAAAGTACTGGCGTGGACGCCTGGTCTTGAAAGGTGATGGCAGCCACAAGGTCTTTGAAGAAGAAAAGAATCTCATCACCCTGTATGAGGGCTAGTGTGTCACCTCTCTCCAGGGGCGGTGAGGTGATGCTGGAGGTTGTGCAGGTTAAAATGTGGGAAGAAGGTGGAACCATGTGATTGGGGTGTGGCAAAGCTCTTCTGTGAGGAGGAGATGTTGGTGTGCTGGGTGCCTGTGAGACGAACGGCCCAAAGGCGTAGATCTCATCCTGCTCCTGTCTTTTCCTCTCTAATGCGTGACACAGCACCATGAACTGGCCAAGGATGGGCCACCAAATGCTCTTGGTTACGTGGCACAGAGCAGCCCAGCCGGGTGATTCACAGGATGGAGGTGGACATTGTACAGCCCCAGAGGAGCCTGCAGCACCTTGGTTTGTGTGTGTGGTCCTTCAGAGAGTAAAGGCCCTGAAACAGCACTGCAGGTGTTGGAGCAGGAGAGGCAGCATTGTAAATGTTTGTCTCGTGAACACAGAAAGCAGCAAGAGTGGTCAGAGAGACTCATTTGTGGAGCTGTGGATGGCATTGCCACCCTCATGGTGTGGGGCCTGTTTCCAGTTCCCATCTTCTTAGCTGTACTTCCCATGCTCCCAGGGAGTTCCAAAGCCATTTGCCTCCACCACACCAGCTATGATCTTGTTTCTTCTGGCAATGAACCATGCTGCTTGGCTTCCCTAGCAATGGTGTGTTTGAGCATCAGTGGCTTTGTACCTCCTGTGCCACAGCCTGCACCCAAGGGAGGGGTTTCTTCAGTAGCACAGACCAGCCCTCCTGCTTCTCATAGAATCAGATTATAGAAAGGCCTGGGTTGGAAGGGACTGTAGAGATCGTCTACTTCAACCCCCTTGCCATGGGCAGGGGCCCCATTTCACTGTGGGTTTCTGTAATGAGGAACATTAAATATGGGTAGGACCAAACATCCATTGATACAAGAGAGCTCTTCTTTCGTGAGGCTAAATTACAAGTTATTCCCAGCTGCCTCCTAAACCTGAGTTCTTTTCTATGTCACCTGCCCTGGCAGTCCTTCTCAGTTGCTGGGTTGGAGTTAGTTTGCAGGTCGTTCCTAATGGGATAAGGCTGCTGGCCTCTTCTTCCGCAGCTCTTCCCACCCAAAGAAACCTTGTAGACATCTCCATTGTGTTGCTTCTCCATCTCTTTCAAATGTCCCCTGAAAACAGATGAAGGCAGTTTCTGTCCTTCTCAGGACCATTACGTTGGGCTGCTTGTATCTGGCCAGTGTTCACTGGAGGAGCTCCTGGACATCAGGAAAGTCTTTAGTTTAGATAAAGTACCTAAATGCTGTGTTTCTGTTTCTATACACACACACACAAAAAGCTATTTTTAATAAAACTTAGAATTTAATCTAGATATGATTTCTGGAGTTTTTCCTGCCTCCTCATTGGAGCAGTATGTTACATCCAGCAGATCAATGTCTGCAATAATCAACACACAGTGTAGTCATTTTGCTAGTCTGTGACACTCTGTAGTTGAACACTGAAATTGTCTTAGGGTGGTATTTACATGTAAAGCTAACTACATTGTATTGTGTATTAAAATCCACTTAATTTGATTAAAGTAGCTCAATGTTTCCTTTGTTGACATTTGAGCTGACTGTGACTTTGTCGCTAATCCGGTGCCGTGTTGCAGTTGAATGCACCCTCAGGAGACAGTCAGCTTCAGTAAATCCTCCTTTTTGGGAAAAGTATAGTAAAAATTTGGAGAGGAGAGGGTTGGCTACTGACAGTACGTCTAAACTTTCTGACTCCATCTGCATTTTGGTTTGTATTTGAAAGGAGTCTTTGTTTCTAATGGAAGTTATAATACAAAATGTAAAAGTTTATGACTCCAAAGGGAAATTTTCCAACTGTTGAAACAAAGTGCTTCAAGTCAAAATGAGTTTCAATTTAGCAACCTTCAAAATTTCAAGATTTTTATATTCCTTTCCACTTACTCATGATGGTAGAAAAAGGAAATCAAGATCTTTAAATCCCACAAGGATTATAGAACTGGATTTTTCAGCTTTCTTTGACATCTCTTGTTCATCTCTGTTTGAGTAGTACCTTCTGTTGTCTGAGTCTTGAGGTAAAAACACAATGTTCTTTTGTCAGTACTGCAAGGTCGGGGTGTCCTTTGAAGGTGAACCAGACATCACTCTCTTGATGCTAATAGAAATGATGTATAAAACCTGAAGGTTTGTCAGTCTGTCCTGATCCAGATAATAAAACTGTGTTTTCTTCATAGGTGTATCCACTGTTTGGATGATGAAGCTTGATGAGCTGCGATTTGGCTTGGATTACAGTATTTCAGAAGACTTTCTGAACTTGCCAGGCAACCCTCCCCCTAGACTTTGGGGACAGAGGAGCTTAAATTTATATCTCCAGTGTCACACAAGGAGAAAGAGCAGAGTTGGCTGCTTTGCACAAGTAATGAAAATCAATGCTGTGTTGCTCTTGGGAGGAATGCTCAAAAGGAGAAAAGCCTGGCACATAGATCTTGATTTAGAGACAGATTTTGCCTGGGAAGAGTGTGCCCAGGGGAAGATACAGGAAGAAGGAGAAGAGGTGATGCTACAAGCCAGCTTCCTGACCTCCAGGGTGGGACTGAAGCTTTGTAACAAGGTAAAAGAAAAATACATACCCAAAATATTTTCTTTCCGTTGTACCTCACTCAAGTATCCATCGGACAAGAAGTGAGATGAGTAATGAGTCCATACGTTGAGTAGTTTCTTCTACTGCCCCCAGTCTCTCTCCTGTTCCCCTGGACACTTCTTGTGTCCTGCATCACCCATGCCTTGAGCAGGCTTCATGTAAAAATCATCAGCAAATCTCGACTGCCTGTTGTCCACATACGTAAGACTTAATTTTTCAAGCATCTCTGGTCACACACACATGCACATGCATGAAATATGTTGTTTTTGGAGGACCCTTGTGCCTTTATGCCTGAGGAACTTGCTGCTCTGTTGTTGGCAGTGAGGATGACAAGTCCCTCACACTGTTTGCACTGCACTCTTTGCAGCTCCAGAGCATGACAGTGATGTATTTTCCAAATGGATGAGATACAGAGAGAGCTGAAATGTATGGGCTTATCACATTGCTTTGTCCAAAACCACAAGAGGAGAAAGGCAGGAAATAGAGCAAAATTACCTATCTTCAATTTACTGCCTTCGGAGAACTGAAAAACATTTGTTGTGGAAAAGAAAGTTGAAGCTTGATTTAGTTCTTAGTTTCTTTCCTGCTGCGAATGTTTTCCCTCATAAAAGTGCACGGCTCCTCCCATGTTGGACCCTGGGCTCTGGAGTGCTAGAAGCATTCCTTGGAAGAGAAGACTGGCCATGATGACAGAGGGGTGTCAGGCTTGGTCTATTCCAGCAATACAACTCCACAGGCACAAGGGGCATGTGGCTTTCCTCTGCTGCACTTTGTGCACTCTGTGGTTCATCTGACGGCTGTGTGGTGGTGAGGGTGGAAAGGGTTCATCAGACTCTTCCTCTGAGGCGGGTACGTGTGATGTTGCCGTGAAGGCCATGCCAGTGACCTATATTGTCATGACAATATTCCCTAATAAATTTGGAAATTATGAAAAATGCTGAATTGAACTCCACTGAGATGAAAATCCCCTCCTTTTCTTTAGATCAGAGATTTCCTGGCTGTCCCTCACCCTTGTATCTCAGCACTGAGCTGGAAGGACCATCACTTTGTATTAGAAGTTTTTAACCTCTGTGACTATTCAGTTGTTGGTTTAACTGCTGATTTTTCCAGTGAGAATGCCAGTGACATGGGTAGGTATGGGGATGGGAAGATATCACTATCTAGGAAGCAACAATGATTTCACAGTAGTGAAGAGACTCTCTGTGACTGAGTAGCTGCTACATTTCTAAAGCAGATTTGAATCAGAGAGAGAATCAAAGTCTGTGTCTAGCCCAGTTCCTTGGAAGAACCAAATTCAAGTATTTGTATGTTGAGCCTAAGTTTCTGTTTCAAAGTGGATGTTTAGATGTTAATCTTCTGTTTGAGAGTGAAATTTCCCCATTTAAAGGTGTTGGTGAGAAAATGTGTGATACACATTGAACAGCAGCCGCACTGTCCAAGATGAAAAGGCGTAGAATTGGCTGTGAAGAGTGAGACCGTCTAGTTTGATATCTCCCTTGATGATAGCTAAGAGAGGAAAGAGTATAAGAAAAAGGTGCTCTAAGGATCAGCCTTCCTCAGCAGATCCTTTCAGAATCCAGTGGTTAAATGTGCTAAGTGTTTTTTGGGAGTGTCCTTTATGTCTGTTTGTCCCCATGGATCAGATGCTCCTGTCATGCTCAGGTTACAGAGTTCATTACTCTGAGCAACCCAAACCTTGCAGTGTCTGGCCCAGTATCATGTTTCTATGGATTAGCCAAGGTCACTTAAATCAGAGGTGCTAAGTTGGACTCAGCTGGGGAACATCACAGCACCTGGTGGGCTGATGGTCCTGCTCTAGTGACCAGATGATGGGAGGTCACCCTCAGTCCTGTGTAATTCTGTCATTTAACCCCTCCACTTCTTCCGCTGGAAAGCTTCTACTGGCACTTCATACAGAGCACCAGTCATATCTGTGGGTGTGAATTCCTGTGTAACAGGTAGGTTTTAATGAGAAGAACAGACCTTAAAAAATCCCATGCAGCTCAGTCTTCAATTAGTCATGTAGGACTGTTGTCTCCTTGGTGCCTTGATGCTTAAAGGAGAGAGATGCAACCCCTTGTATATCACAGGAGCCTCTTCCAGGTCTCCAAAGAAGAATAGAGTGTAATTTGGCACTTATTATTTCATTGCATCAGCTTTTCTGGGTCTGGGAGTGCTCTTAGCACAAGCAAATAAATTACCCGTCTCATTTTGCTGCGTGCTCTGCAGCCAGCCATATGTTTGAGGCTGATAGAGATTCTTATCTCATGGGCTAAAATTACTGAATGGAGGATGACATTTCTTATCAAGGGCTTTGCTGAATCAGAGAGCGGCCCTGGCACCCAGCTCTGAGACACCACTCCTCTTTGTCCAGCCTCCCAGCCCAGCAATAAATGGATTTATGTCTGTAGGTCAGAGGCACTTGTGTCAAGGTTTTGTTGCAGATCCAAGCTCTGAGGATTGTCTGTGTGCCTGGGAGGACGTGGGATTGAGGAAGGGAAGTGAGACTGTTTGTGTGACTAAAACAGGGCGTCTTAGAGCTGTGCAAATGCATCTTCACTTGGAAGTCCTTGTAGGCACAGCTGCTGACTTTGGGCTTCACATCCAGGGACCCTCTTCTCCCAGTGCACAAAGGCTTTGCTTCCAGTTCTGTGATGTGAAAAGCCATCCCCTCCTACTGATAGCAGTAGCTTTTCTCCAGACTTAGAGCTTGCATCTATCCATCCTCCCACCTCTTTTAAGGACAGGTTGTTTTCCTTCCGCTCCTTCCATTTCTGTCTTTGGAGGTGTCATGGGTTAGCATAGTTTGAGTTTTTTAAGGAAGACTCCTTCAGCCTCGGAAGTGATCTTTTTGCACAGAGGTGCTTACAGATTCCTCTAGACCTGACCTAACCAATCAACTGGATAGTTTGAATATTGACAACTTCTTTAAGCCACTTAAGAAGCTTGATACACCTCTGTGATCCACATTTAAAGAACGAGCAAAGCCCAGGAAGCTCTCTTACTTCTGGCTTTCGGACAGGTGACTGGGGGAGGCCCGGGGCACAGCCCAGCGGGGCCGTGCCCTGCTCGGCCCGGCTTGTTGTATTGTCCTGGCTGGGCGGGATTCACCCAGCCTGAGCCAGGACGCAGCCTGTCCCCGGCGGCACCACAGACACCGGGAGGGCAGAGGGACTCCAACCCGGCTGTCCCGGGGCGGTCCCGGGCTGGGAACTCCCTTTCTGATTGGTT